>MINK01176347.1:0-13592 GCA_001735545.1 Phormia regina | reverse complement strand
AACACTCTTGCTATCAGATTATCCTGTCTTTGTGTATGTGATTTTACGGGGTCTTCCTACAAGATGTTGGGTTTTCACAGTACCTGTCTAACGAAACATTTTTTATAATTTTCGAAACTTATTAATTTAATATTTATCACAGATATCTTTTTTTGTTTAAAACCAATACTAAAATCATTTATAATTTGAATTTTTAAATCTTCAGAAATTTTGACTTTAGCCATTTTCGTTAACTATTTGCGTGGATTATAATTAATTATTATTATTATACGTAAAGATTACAAAAAGAAGTTATGAATAATTATCAGAATAAAGCAAATATTGAAATAACTGTAAAATATGATGCCTTTTACATCGATTTTCTCAATAATTTTTTTGATTTAGTCTTTAAAGTTTCCATTGTATTTTTTTTTTAAATTTTAAAATTCAAATTTTGAAGAATTTTCTATTCAAAAATTGTTTTTGAAAAAGTTGACGAATTTATAAAAAGTTTTTTAGTTTTTCTGTTTGAACATTTGTAATTACACTTAATTTTTGAAATAAAATAAATCATTAAAAATATGTAAAATTTTTGTTATTGTTATCTCTATAGAGAAGTTTTTCTTTTTTGAAGTTTTCTCAACTTCATTTTTGGTTTTTGTTAAAAAATACTAATTAATATCATATTTTCTCTTTCATTTCAGTATTTCACTGGCAAGCTACAATAATGGGACCGGTAAGAATGAAAAAAAAAAAAAAATAAATTTATTGTTAAATTATATAAATTATTCGAATATTTATAGAAATAATTACGTTAATTTAAATAACTAATAATATGATTTACATTTTTGTTCTATTTTGACATCTACATCCTGTTTATTGAGATTTCAGAATTTTTCAGAAATAATTGAATGCGCTTTCAGGAGCTTTCTTAGATATAATATTTTTAATATACGGAAAATGTAAGTCCGGGGTTCACACATAGAAATTTGTCTTGCCGCAAATCTGACATTGTAGACGAGAGAGGTAAAAGAATGTAAAAGTTTAGAAGACTATTCTAAACTCATCCTCTCTTTCCTATAAACTCAGAATTGAGGCAAGAAAACTTGCTGTGTGTCAACCCGGGCCAAAACTGAATCATTCTAGACTACGATAATATTACCGTAGTCTAGAATCATTCGTAATATAGAATGATAATTTTATTCACCTCTTGGAAGTGACTTTTGGCAAACAGGTGATGTCAAACTCCAATCGTACACTAAAAAGTGTCTTAAATCCTCATGAAGCAAAATTTCAAGGACATAGGTGATCAAATCAAAGCGAGTCTCTTTTAAACAATTGTAATGGGTTCAAAAGAGAAAAAATGCCAAAATATTTATGAAATATTCGCTAAATTACTGTCTTTTAGAAGACAGCATGGTTTTATTCATAAATGGAAATTTTATTCATAAATGCATTTCGCATAGGTAGTTAGGTAGGTAGAGAAGTGTTGCACAGTACTCGAAGGAGTTCCTGTGCTTCCATTAGGTGACTTAGAGGTCCATTGTGAGTCCCTTCGAAGCAATCAATTAGAGAGAAGAAAAGAAATGGAAAGAAGTTAGAAAGCTGTGACCAAGAAAAGAACAGAAAAGAATTGACAAAATAGATCCAGGATAGAGGAAGATATTACCGCCCTACTTCATTTGCTGTAGGTCTACGGCATCCTTTTAGCTAGCCTATTCCCATGACGAATCCTATCAAGCTATTCATCTCCCTTCCTGATATGCTATCTAATTCATCGACGAATCGGCTGCCTAGCCATTTCTGCCTACTCCGTTGTAGACTATTTCCATATTATCTTCGCACATTCTGCAAAGACCGGAGGAACTTATCTCCCGATTCCACAGCATTCCTTCTATACGATAATGACCTGTCAGTATGCCTATCATGGTTTTCAAGTTTCCCCTATTCATGCCCAATACTAGATTTGTGTCTGCCATAACAAGTTTTGACCATAGGGCCCTTGACAATCTGCAGTCTGCTCTACGATTCCATGCATGATTGGTTCTATACTGAATACACTCTCTAATCAACCTGAAGTAAAAGCCTATCGGTGGTATAGCACCACTTTCACTTACAGCACCATCCAAAGCTGAGCCGTTTCTAGACAATTCATCAGCTACCTCATTGCCTGTTATCTCGCAATGACCCAGCAACCCTGCAAAGTCATATTAGACTTTGCCCATCAATCTCCTAAGAGCCTTTTCACAGTCGCTAACTAACCTAGACTTGACGAAATGTCCCCTTAGGGCCCTGAGCGCCGCTTGGCTATCCACATACCGAGTTACCTCCGTATTCTTTTCAATGTTCCTTGTCCCTATCAATTCTGTGGCCTTAAGGATACCTAGAATTTCTGCCTAAAACCCACTACAACTATCTGAGAGCAAAATGAATCAAATATTAATGCTTTTAAGAGAAATTGTGTAATTCATGTAAAAATTGGTATTTATCAGAGCATTTAAAAATGTAAAATTTAATGTATTATAGTCTTAAGAAAGTATTTAAAATACTACTAAATAAATAAAAAATAAGTCCTAGTTCACTAAGCCTAAGCAAGCTCCTTGCAGCCATTCCCATCACGAACTCCTTAATGGATAGGTGATGCAGAATGACGTAATTTTATGACTCTGATGAAAGATCTAACAAAAGTTGCATATTTTGCCGTTTCTCATTATTTTTTTTAATTATTCTACTTTTATTAGAGTCCGATTGAATATTCGGTTTCGGGTTAGTCCAAAAATTCGGTTTTCAGCTTAATTTTGTCCGAAAATCACCAAATATTTTTTAATTTAAATCGTTTACAGTGTTTTGGATCAATTTACTTTGTAGATGGAAATTTTCAATTACAATTAAATGTAAAGTAATTTTATTGAAAATTTTATCATTAACCCACAACGTCCAGGACATTGGCGTAATATTTGTTCAAACGTCTCAATCTCTTTTCAGTTTATATATTTTCGAATCAATTCTAAATGAATTTCCTTTTTTATTAAATAAACAATTTATCAAGCATCTAGAATTTACTTGAAGCTTAAGCCTTTTGGATAAAAAAATGTTAATGAAATGTTATTTTTATGTTTGTAATTTAATAAACATTGCTTTTAAAATATTTATCATTATTATTTAATAGTTAATATTTCAAATTTTCTTTTCCAGCCTGACAGCCCGTACCAAGGTGGTGTTTTCTTCTTAACAATTCACTTTCCAACAGATTATCCATTCAAACCACCTAAAGTGGCTTTTACAACGCGCATATACCATCCAAACATAAACAGCAATGGATCGATTTGTCTCGATATATTAAGATCTCAATGGTCGCCAGCACTTACTATATCAAAAGGTAAAATGTCCCTTTTAAAATTTATGAATATTTCTTATTAACGTATGTTTTTTTTCGTTCTTTTTTACAGTTTTATTATCAATTTGCTCTCTACTCTGTGATCCAAATCCAGATGATCCACTTGTACCAGAGATTGCAAGAATATATAAAACTGATCGGGAAAAATATAATGAATTGGCACGAGAATGGACTAGGAAGTATGCTATGTGATGCGTTCCAGTTTTTATAATTGATTCGTCGTCGTCGATGTCGTCGTTGTTGTTGTTGTTGTCATCATCATCTTCATCATCGTCATCAGCATCATCATCATCATTACCAACAACATCATCATCATCAATGTCGTCGTCGTTGTTGTCGCCGTTTAAGTTGACGGCAATAATTTACTTTCTATTGTTGTTATTATTTTTCGTAATAATGATAATGGAAAGCGACGTTTACAGCAACAACCAAAACAACGTGATAGTATTTATGATGTCAATGATGATGTCATTATTATTGTCATCAATATTATTTTTGTTGTTAGTGTCGTTGATGTTGTTTTTGTCGCCAAATATTACTAACAACATCTATAATTTTTTAAAAAACGGCAACAACATTATTAACAACAATTGAAACGTCGACATGATCAAATACTACAAGAAGAAGAAGAACAACAACAACATCAGCAGCGGCAACAACACCAACAGCAGCAGCAAAAACAACAACAGCAACAACAACAACAATATCATCCATAACTAAAATGATGTGTATTGAATGTTTTTAAAAAATGAAAAGCATATAATAATATTTGATTAAATTGATGATTGAATGATGAACTACAACCAATTGTTTTGTAAAGAATGAAAAAGAAAAAGAGAAATATAAAATAATAATAATAAAAGTATAAGAAATGAAATGAAAGTATAGGATGAGATGAAAATGATGATGGTATGAAGATAAATAATAATAAAAACAAAAATACATACAAAATTAAAAAAATAATAATAAAACTTAAAAATAAAACAAGGATTTTGCTACTACTACAACAACAACTTAAAATTAGCAACAAAATTTTGAAAAAAAAAAAACAAAAAAATTACAGATTGTAACGCTCTTTAAATAAAATAAAAAAACAAAACAAAAAATTAAAAAATATATATAAATACAATTACCTATACACACACACAACACACTCATACACGATAAAATGAAACAAAAAAAGAAAGCATGATGATGTGGAAGAAAGAAAAATTTAATATTTAATAATAATAATAAATATAAAATCCATTTATTCAGTTTAATTTACAACAAACAAAATAAAAAAACGCAGTAAAAACAGAAACTTAACTATTCAATTATTCCCCGCCCTAATTTGGCTGCCTGCTGCCGCCTGCCCTATTGCAATTTGATTTAAGAAAATCTTCAAACAGAACAGAGAAGAACCTCTTCCACATACTACCCTGTTTTAACCTTTTGACTTATTCCTTTAATCGGGGTTTCCGTTTAGAACTTTGTTATAAAGTAATTTGCTTTATTTGGTTTTTTTTTTTTTCATTAAGTTCTCTCAATTTTACCCTAAACTGCAACAAGAGATCTAAAATACTCTTAAAAAATATATATATATATTTTTTTTCAAAATAAAAAAAATCTATTGTCAGGGAAAAGGAATAATTCTTTTAAATAACATTTTAATTATGTGTGTAACGACAGCATTCTTATTTATATTGAAATAATATAAATAAGTTTTAGCAGTTTCCTCTAAGTTTTTTTTTATAATTAATTTTTTTTTTAAATCCTTTTACTTTTTTAAAAGCCCAGCCCCTCTTTTATGAACAAACAACTGTTTTAAATTTACAGTCGTGGTATTTTATATTTACGAAAACAAAACCTCAATTTTTCTATTAATTTCCTGTTGAAAATAAATTTAATATTTTATTTTTCTTTTCGTCAAAGTAGTTCTTCATCTCTGTATATTTATGATGTTCACTTGTTTTAGGTGTAATCTAAATAAGAAAATATATATTTTAATTTTAATTAATTTTCAAACAAATAAACGTATAAAACTTAAACGTTTTTATTTTATTATCATAACTATTTTATTACGTTTTTAGTTTATTTTTACATAAAGTACTACACAGGTTTTTCAAAATTATTGTTTATTTTTACGGTACGAAATATTCGTAAAATTTTGTGAATTGATTCTGCTTCAAACGAAGACAATTCGTTAAATTAACGTCTTTGCATCATATATTCGCCTATGTAATGGAAATAACGCGATTGTCATTTAACATGCGGTGTGAAAGTTGCTAAAAAATATTCGTAGTTTTTATCTAAACGAAAAGAAATCTTGTGAATCATTTGAAATCGTCTGTTTATTATGTAATTCCCATCACAAAGCCAATTTAACCGACTCAATTCGGTTAAATGGGCAAAATTTTAAGACTCTGCCTAAAGCATAAGGAATCATTTTATATAATAGGATTTACAGTTTCTATTAGAAATGAAACTCAAAATTAAAAAAATTGTTTGAAAAAAACTCCTTGATATCTAATATTGAAATCATATTGCAAAGCTTTGAGTTAGAACATATTACACATGTTTGTCGGAGTTTACACACGGCAATTTTTCTTGCTGCAATTCTGATTTTGTAAATGAGAGGTAAAGAGAATGTAAAAGTTTAGTATTCTCTTCTCCTCTCTCTCCTACAAACTCAAAATTGCGGCAAGAAAAATTGCCGTGTGTGAACCCGGGCTTCCGAAATAGAATTTTGAAAGCTTATTAATTTTTTGAATAATGTAAATTTTTTTAAATTTATTTATTAATATTTCTTGTGATCCCTATACATACAGTATCGGTCATATAATTAGCCCACCCTAAAGTAATATTTTATAAGCCATTTATACCAAAACTAAAACGATTTGGTTTTTGAAAAACTAAATTTCAAAAACAACTAAAGCGTTTACATACCTAGTTTTCTCTCCATGTGGTTTTTCTTGATGTATATATTTTTTTATTTTTGTATTTTGATAAAATTGCAATTACTTTTGTAGTTAACACCGTTTTTAGGAACATTTTACCAATAATTTAAACGAAAATTTTATGCAAGAATTAAAATTATTTAAGAAATTTGACAATTTTATGTATATTGTCATATTTAAAAGCTGACTTTTATGAAAACATCTAAACAGGTAGTATCATAAATATTTATTTTTGTAGTTTTTATTTAGTTTTTAATAAAAACCAGATGAAAATGGTTTTTGATTTCTATGGAAAAACTAAAAAAATTTAAGTAGTTTTTCAATCAAAAACCGAATGAAGCCAAAAACTACTAGTTTTCGTTTGGCGTAAATGGCATATTAAATTATTTATTTTCTTTTAATATGGCGTTTATATCAAAACGAAATCCAATTGGTTTTTGAAAAACTAAATTTGAAAAACCAAATCGTTTACATACCTTTTTTTCTCTACATGTGGTTTTTGTTGATGTGTTGAAATTTTTTCTTTTCTTATTTTGATAATATTGTTTTTGCTTTTGTTGATAAAAACGTTCTCACTTAAATTTTGAAAATAATTTACACTAAAAATTTATAAAAATTATGATATTATAAAAGAAATTTGACATGTTTCCGTTTTACATCATATTCAAAAGCTGATTTTTGTAAAAACACTTAAACAGGCTTCCAGAATGAAATTGGCTTGGTTTATATAGTTTTCCAAAGTTTAGACGAGCTTAATATTTTTATAAGACTTGGCTTCGTGACGTGCGAATTAATAGCCAATTACCATTTTCATTTAGTTCTGCGAGAATAGATTTGCTACTAATGGATACTCCCATGTTCTTCGACCACTTTTCTAATCTCTGGATGATGATATAATGGATTTTTCGTCGCATAATGCAAATTAACACGATTCTTCAGCCTGTTGTCTTTACTAGGTCTCTTATTTTTCCTGCAACGGCTTCACAAGTTTTGTTTTATCATTGTTATTTTTAGAGCATTTCTTCATTTTCTGATCTGCCAATTTCTTACCCTTTTTCAGAAATGTTTTAATTGCGATTTCATGCTAAGTATATGTTGAAGTTTGGTGACACGATGTGTCCCCATTTTAAGTAAAAATAGTTTTATACGCAGCAACAGTCTTTATTTTAATTAATTATTTTATTAACTAAAATTTCTCAAAGGCTACTTGCATTTACAATTTTTTTTTTTATATAGGTTTAATTCCTTAAGGGTGGGCTTAATTTATGTGACCGATACTGCTATATTTAAATTGAAAAAATGGAAAATTATAGATTTTATTATAAGAAATAAAGTAGGCCCAACCTTGTATGGAAGATCCGTCCACAATTACCAACCATTACTTCATATAAACCTCTAAAATATCTATTCAAGAGCAAATAAACACACCGAATTAGTATATTCGTTGATACTAATTATCTGGATTTATTGCATTTGGGTGTTTATCGAAAGTGAACTAAATGATGAGATGAATTATGCGCAAATTTTTCGGTAAATTTGGCCCGCAATATATTAAATTTATATGGAATAATTATGTATTCAAATTTCATTAATTTGATATATTTAAAGATGTTTATGAATTTAGTCTATTCCGTGAGGATATTAGTATGAGACTATCGAAGTAATTGACAATTTCAATGGACTTTTGAAGTTGTGAAAATGTTCTCTTTTTGAAGAACTTCAACGATTTTTGCTGGGCAATTACTATTTTTATTAATGAGATACAAGATTCCATCTTTCCCATTACTACGCCTAACTGGTGTTGAATTGAAAGTGTCGAATAGTGCGAAGTATCTAGGAATTATACTAGTTTGGAAAACAACTCTGGCTCCAGAATACAGCAAGGGCTATAGCCTCAAAGGCCAGAATTGCCCTATATACAGTGGCTCACAGCTTATTTCGTGTTTTTAGTTTTCAGTAAAATTTTACTTAATAATATTCTTATTTACTGAAAGAAATGAAAAGAAACATATATTTTTTTTTTGCAATTACAATAAAACAACATTAAATAGTTCAATCATAGCAATAATTCAGTACAAAATCACAATATAAAGAAAAATAGCCTCACAGCTTATTTCGTATTTAAATTTTACCGTTACTTATTATCGTTCCAATAATAAGAATTTGCATAGAATGGAGTAATAAACAATTTATTAATAATGTTTAGAAGTTTTAGATTATTAATTAGTTACATTTTAAACATGGGTCGACGAACATCTGTAGAAAAACGTGAGCTTGTTATCACGCATTTTAAAAATGGAAAAACTCAAAAGCAAATTGCCGAAATCGTTAACTTGAGCTGCTCTACAGTTCAGTATATTATTCAGCGATATGTTCGAGAGGGGAGAATTGCAGATAAAAGCCGCAAAGCACCAAATAAAATATTTACTGAGGCTGACGAACGTTGGATACTAAGAAAAATTAAGCAGAATCCCAGATTGAGCGCACCAGCATTGGCAAAAGAAGCAGAAAATTTCCTAGGAAAGTCATGTAATCCAGAGACAATTAGAAGAATTCTCAGTCGTGCTGATTTCCACGGAAGAACCGCTCGTAATAAACCATTTATTAGCCCAAAGAATCTCAAGAATAGATTGCAGTTCGCCAGAGATCATGTCAACAAAGACCAATCATTTTGGGACAAGGTTATTTTTGCTGACGAAAGCAAATTTAATCTTTTTGGGTCAGATGGTAAGTCATACATTTGGCGAAAACCAAATACAGAACTCCACCCTCAAAATCTAAGAGGCACTGTGAAACATGGTGGTGGTCATGTAATGGTGTGGGGGTGCATGTCATCATCTGGCGTTGGTAACCTCGTGTTTATTAATGACACGATGGACAAAACCGTTTATTTAAATTTATTGCAAAATAATTTACTCCAAAGTGCAGAAAAATTGGGTATTGCAGATGATTTTTGGTTTTATCAAGATAATGACCCCAAACACAAATCGAACATTGTACAAGCATGGCTATCAAGAAACTGTCCTCACGTCGTTAAAACACCAGCCCAATCACCAGATTTAAACGTTATTGAGAATCTGTGGAGTTTACTAGAGAAAAACATCAGAAATCACCAAATCACGAGGACTTAAAAAATGGGGCCTCGATAATAGAATGGGATATCACGGTATACAAATAACCTTGTAAGTTCTATTGCAATTCCAGACGTAAAAGATGTTTTAAAGCAAATACGTTAATCCAACCACATATATAGCTTTAAAAAAAGCTTTATTTTAATACGTTAACACGAAATAAGCAGTGTTGGCTTTTTGTTATAATTGTATTTTCTGTTAATTTATTTTATTTTAGATGAATTACTTTTTAAATTACAAAATACTTTTTTTATATACTTTATTCCAAATAATCAAAAGTGAGAAGAATTAAAGCAATTTTTTAAATATTTGGGGTATTCATAAAGTGTTCTATCACGTCGTATTGTCATAAAATTTTTCTATGAATAAAATTTTATGATTGTAACATTTTATGACAATACAACATGATAGCACACATTGTGATTCGCCCAATTAATGTATATTTATTTAGGCATTTACACCCAACAATTACTTGTTATTTTTTGTCTTCATTCGGCTTTTGTTTGGAAAACTACAGAAATTTCTTTAGTTTTTCCATACAAATCAAAAACCATTTTCATAAAGTTTTTATTCAAAACTAAACGAAAACTACTAGAATAATTGTTTATGATACAGTCTGTTCATAGTTTTTAGATAATTAAGCTTTTGTATAGATCAGTTGAAAGAAAATGTCAAATTAATTGAATTAATTAGAATCGTTTTTTTTTTAATTTTTTAACAAATAATTTCAAATATATTATTAAAAACTAAAAAATCTTAAACAATAGAAGAATAACTTTCTATTTTTTGCTATTTTTTCGACCAGAAATCATATAGATGTCAATTTTAAAGAATATATAAATTATTTATGAAGAATTATTAAAATAAGTTCATAAACAAAGCATATTTTTTTGTAAAAAAATGATTTTTGATTTACATATATGGAAAAACCAAAGAAAATTATTCAAAAGCCGATTAATATGCTATTTATACCAAAACTGAAACAATTTGGTTTTTGAAAAACAAAAAATTTCAAAAACTAAATCGTTCTTTGTTTCCTCTCCACGTGGTTTTTCTTGATGTATTTTTTATTTTTCTTATTAGATAAAATTGAAATTACTGTTGTTGTTAGCAATGTTTTTCGGAATATTTTAAAAATAATTTATAGGAAAATTTTATGCAAGAAATAAAATTATTTAAGAAATTTGACACTTGTGTATATTGTCATATTCAAAAGCTGACTTTTATGAAAACATCTAAACAGGTAGTATCATAAATATTTATTTTTGTAGTTGTGTTAATTTAGTTTTTAATAAAAACTAAATGAAAATGGTTGTTGATTTCTATGGAAAAACTAAAGAAATTTAAATAGTTTTTCAATCAAAAACCGAATGAAGCCAAAAACTACTAGTTTTTGTTTAGTGTAAATGGCATATAAAGCAAACAACGACTTGTTTTTTTGGTGTATATTTTGGATAGGCACAGGCAGTTTTTGTCAAATAGTTTATAAATAATAAAAAAATGTTTTATTTTTTAATTGGAAAATATTTTCTAACCACAAATTAATTAAATGTCATTCTTAATTTAAAAGATTGTAGGAAAACTACACGAACTATTCGTATTGTTTAAACTTCTCCATGACTTCGATCATATCAAATTTTTGTTTCCAAGTATCGAACTATCTGAACAAAATTTTGTTGTCGTATATGTTTTTGTCTAAGAGATATCATAATAGAAAAGTTGAAGCTACAACGGGCACTCTGTATTTTTAGTATTTGAGCTATAAATTATTTGTTTAGTAGCCGATTTTGCTTATTTTCAATACAAATCAACTCTCAAATAAAATAAATATTTCGGTCGTTAGGTGATTAATCCGAACTTTATCCTGTTTTCAATAGACAGATGGGCTGACAGTTGGACGAATGGACATAGATGAATCGACTCAGAATTTTATCAGGACTCAGAAAAAAAATTGATTTTTATGTTTTTTTCGACATGTTACATATGGTATGACAAATTTATTATAACCCGGATTTTTTAAGGCGATGTTAATACCTGATATGCATTAGAGCTATAGGGACTTTTCGTTTGTGGTAGGTGACTTCACTTAATCGGCTAATATTTATACCCTACACCACCATATGTGGTTGGGGTATTATGTGTTTGCGTAAATATTGTAACGCAGAGAAAAAATAATCCTACCCCAGCGGTAAAATTTGCGAGCCCTCCTAGAAGGCCTTTTTCAGATGCAGTTGCTCATGCTAACATGCCTTCTCTAATAAGTCCTTCATGGATGCCTCATCCCTGCCCAGTAAAAGATCCGACAAACCTTCCAACTTCGCTCTCTTGGAGGGACCGTACATTGTTTTAATTCCCTTCTCTTAGAAGGAAAGAAAGACTACAGTATTTGAAAAGACAAAACCGTGCAGAAACCGTTACAAAAATAATATCAAAATTCAAAGCAGAAATTCCAAAAAAGGAATGATAAATCATTTATTTGTTTCCAATTCTTTGTTTAAATAGAATGTGATTTTTTTAAAGTAAGACTCTTTTTTAGTACTTCTACAGAAGGCCTGTTTGCAGTTTTCAATAAAAAGGTCTTCTAGAAGGACTGTATCGGGTCGCGAATGTGTAAGGCCTACCTCCCAATGACATCTCGTGTAAATGAAAATGGAATGCAGGGAGAAGGTCTTCTGGACATAAAAAAAGGTCTTCTAGAAGAGATTTTTACCCATTCTTTTTTGGGACCCATTCCAAAAGGAATCGATTTAGCCATGTCCGTCCGTCTGGTTGGCTGTCCATATATAGCTTGTGCGCAAAGCACAGAAAAGTGGATAAATCGTGTGAAAGTCTAGTATCGATGAAATATTCTGTATTAGTTTTTATTTACATTAAAGTATAGGTTTCATTATTGGCCGTTTTCCGAATTTTTGGTGGCACAGGGTCTTTTTCCTCTCGTTTTTTTTTTAAAATTTTTTCAAACGTTGCCATCACGCACAGATAGGCATTTTCGATGAAAAACTTGTTATTAAACCCAATGATGAACCAACCTAATTTTGGTCCAAATCGGTCCGTGATTTCGGCCTCCAATACAAATTTCCTTTTAAAATGTCGCTTATTTAACATCATAATACGCCAAACCAATTTTACGAATTTTAGAGATCGGATCACATTTGACCTAGGGTCCCCATATAAATTCCCCTTCAAAAATTCACATTTACGCTTATAAATGGCTTAAAAACATCAGTATCGTGATAAGATTCGGTATGAACGTTTATTATTTAAACCTTAATCATATTATCAAATTTTCTTATGGTAGGCCAATAATTGCCCCTACGTCCAAAATAAGGCCCTTTAAGAAAGTAAGTTTAGCAATTATAATACATTTTTAATTAAAACAGGTAAAAATTTGAAAAGAAACATGTTTCTGAAACCTCCCCAGAAAAAACTTGGAGTGGCATGTAGTTAGGGATGCAGTTACATATCAATGATAACAACATACTGTCCGCATTACATGAAAGTAGAATAGTAAGTACTTATTTTTAACCTAATATGTAATTAATTAATTGAGGTCAGATTTTTTGTTATCAATTTTTATTATTAAATTTTAATATTTGTTTTCAATAAAAAAAATTTAAAAAATATATCAGCTGTTTTTTTTTTTGCATATTTCAGTACTTTTTTATAACCGATAATGTAACTAGTTACTATTTATTTAGCTAATAGTGACTTCTGTAATACTTTTAAATTAATAAGTTAATAATCAGTTATTCATCTAATGTGAATGTAGTGAATAGCCACCCGTTAAAATTTAAAAAAAAAAAAAAAAAAACGCATTTAATATTCTTCACTTTCTAGACTTTGACAACTTCTCAAATATACAAAACTAAATTTACAGTCATCACTATATAATGCAGAATTTTGTTGTCTATCGATCTGTATACTCAGTTTCCTCAGCTTTTCAGAGTTAATACCGCTTAATGACTCGTTTCATTTCGCCAATGGTAAGAACTAAAGATTATATTTAATAAAAATAAGTTTTATTATTAAACTAAAACTTTGAGCGATATACAAAATTTGCAGATTCATAAGTATCTATGTATTACACATAAGTTTGTATCTTTTGATCTAGACAGCAATGACGCAATCACATACACAAATATACAG
>MINK01176342.1:0-16632 GCA_001735545.1 Phormia regina | reverse complement strand
TAAAATAACAACAAATCGAAAAAATACTATAGAGAATAAAAAACCGTAAATCAGCCAAAGGAAATTCTTTTTTTTATTATTGTTGTAAGTAGGATGCGCGTACTAAAGAATTTAAAGCGGAAATCAACCAAAAATGCTTTAAAATTACAAATACAATGTTAACAAAATTAAGACATTAATTTAAATTAAAGATAATTTGTCTATCAAAAGAACTTTACTTTTACTCTTCATAGAAATTTAAAATTATAATAAAAACGAATACACACACATTCATATACATATATGAACCCACTAACTAAAATATTAAATTTAAAACATATTTTTAATAAAAATTTTATTTTAAAGTTAAATATTGTCACCACTTTGTGTTATTTTTTTAGTTTTCACTCATAAACTCAAACATCTTAAAATCAAACCGCTAAAATATATTTCTTTACTTCATAAGTATTTGAAAATTCTAACAAAAAGTGTAGTCGGAAGTTTACATTACCTTTAGCGCCATCTATTGTTAGCCGGCTGATGATAGCAGCCATTTTGTTTTATAGCCATCTCTTTCCGTTATACTCCAATGATTCGGCGCTTTTTTTCTGATAAACTTTATAAAGGCCATTATGTTTAAAACACTTGCTTGTATAACTGGCATATTCTAACAACTGCTTATAGCCTGGTTATAGTATACACTTGTGTTACTCTTCATTCCAGTGCTTTCAAAGGAAAATAAACTTGCTCATGCGCGCTCTATTGGAATTGAGAGAGTGTGGTAAGCAACGCCCACTTTTAAATGGAGCGCACACAACTAACAATTCCATTAAGAGTAAACATTCGTTAAGAAAGAGTTTTTGTCAGCTGAGCATGTTCTTAACTTGTTTTTTTTTTTTAAAGAAGACAAATACATGAAATAATAGAAAAAGCGGCAAAATTAAAATTTTTGGCATAAATGGCTAAATGTCAAAAAATAAAATCATCACAAAACTGAATTTCTTATCACAGCGTTGTTGTAAGCATTATTTTTATATTTGACGTTTTATTGTAACAAATCAACAGAGTTGTATTAAATGGAATTTTTTTTTTTTTATTTAGACCAAATGTTTAGACAAAATGTTAGACGCAAGAAAATAAAATTAAAATGCAAAATAGATCATATTCTCTTCTCTTTGAAATGAAGGGAATTCCTTAAGATTGCGAATGTTTATGTATAATAGAGCAAGTGAATTTTAATTTCCTTCCTGTGAGTGTAAAGATGATCTTTTCTTTTCATGCTCATTGTATGAGTGTGAGTATTTTATAGTCTGTCGTTTCATTTTCATTTAAAATTCTCATTTATTTGTAAAGCCGGCTTAATTTGCATGTCTTCTTTAATTTGTTTGTTTTATTTTGCTGCTTCTTCTTCTTCTTCTTCTTTGGTTGTTGTTATAGTAGTAGTTGTTGTTGTTATGTGGCATAAAGATTGTTTTATTATTATTTTTTTTATATATTGTTGTTTTATTTTAATTTAACTTCAAGTTGTTTTTATTATTTATTTTTTTATTTTTAAGTAGTTATGTAAATTTGTTGCTTTTGTATAAAGAAGAATTCATTATTATAATTTGTCCATATATAATAAACATTTTGTTTTTTTTTTGTAGTTGTTGCTGTACATTTTATTAACATAATTTTCATTCATTAAAATTTGTTTGTTTTTATTATTTTTAAATTCAATTGTTTTAAATACTTTTACTTTTATTATGATTTAATTTATTCTTTTTTCTTTTACTTTTCTTGGAATTTTATTTTTTCTTACGATATTTATTATTAAGAAATATATAATTTTATTATTTGTTTTGAATATTAGTAAACAGTATTTTTTGATGTTAACTGATCTATATTTAATTGAGTCGAAAAATCTATATGTGTTTTTAATACTTTTCAACTAACTTACATTAGGCTTAGGAATCTAACTATAAGCCTTGAGATATAAGCAGTTCTTATTCTAAAGCAATAATTTTTAGTGATCAACAATAATATTTTATTTTGATCAAATCAAGAAGATAAAGAGAGACCTATTCATCAATTTGAATAAATATCTTTGTGAGTATTTTACTATAAAATTATGTTGAATTGTATAAAATGTACTTAAATTAAATCTGTAAAATCCATTTGTTGAATTAATTTAATTAAATTTATTTTGACTAATGTAAGAAAATATCAAAAAATTACCTAAAATGGTTTATTAGTTTGACAAACTCTTCCTTTGGTTGTAAGTATTTCAACGTACATTTCTTTAATTGTGTATTTTTTAGTATTTTCTATTATTTTTTGGTTTTGTGTGAAATATAATTTTAAAAATAAATATTTGTTGACAATTTCAATTAATATCTACATATTTGTATAATTTACAAATATTTTTTTTTCAAATTTATCAAAATTCAATATAAACATAATTTCAGTATTTGTGACTTAAAAATACAAGTTTAAGAAATACAAGTTTATTTTGAACTTGGACATCCCCGAACAAAAATATTTCTATTGACTTGATTTTTCCATTCTGCAAACTGAAACGAATGATTCGTGGTTGGAAATTATTTAAACAAAAAAGCTATCAATTCTGCTGATCGCTTAATTTGAACGAACATTTTTTGCCACTCGAACAAGAAGAAAAATAAAATTAATTAAGATTAGGTAGTATTTTTAATTTTCGAAAGAAATTTTCATATATGTCTTTAATACAATTCGAAGTGATTTCTTGGCAAATTACAAAACGTCTCAACAATATTTTCAATCATCGCTTCAAACCGACAATTGGCAATTTCTTACAAGCACGCAGAGAAAAAAACATGAACACCACAACTATACAATGATTATATAGCAGTTTTTCATCGATTTCAATAATACCGTGTTCATGATTCTGTTTAAACATTTAATGATTACCCACAATCAAAATTTTACTTTGGTTCACTGGACTATATATATATGAAAATTCAAACATTTAGTTTATTCTACAACTAATAAGTTAATTCTACAACTATTAAGTTAATTTTACAAATTTTTCACAACTATTAAATGTTTGCTTTTGAAAATGTTTATGTTTTCCTTAAATATAAAATACTTACTTTTGACTATAATTTGATTTCACACAACTATTGTATTTTTATCATATAAATGGAATAAACAGAATGAATATTTGTAGAAATTACAAATTCTAATTTAAGAAAATGGTCTTCGCTACCCCTTATTTGATTGTTAGGACTCCTTGAGAGCGAGGACCATATTATAAAAGTTGTTTTAATCAAATATTTGATTATATTTGAGATATACATAAAATATGTTTTACACAAAGACTATAATAATACTTAGTTTATATGGGAATTGGAACTTATTTTTACTACAAAAATAATTGGGTTATGGAAAAATAATTCATTACCATAATAATAATAATAATAATAATAATAATAATATAGTGACTGTAATTATATACATTTTTCCAGTTATCATAAAACAAATATAGTTTTGTTTTGTTTGATTTAACAATGCTCAACTTCAATATTCTCTTTAGAAGTTATTAATAATTACTTTTTAAAAAATTTATATGAAAAGTATTTAATATATTTGCTGATAAATATAAGCTTCAGTCATAACTCTAGTTTTATTTTTTTAATACTACTTTTGAAAGAATTTACACTTTTTGCTGTGATAATTTTGAAAAGAAGTATAGATTTACTTGTGATTATTTATTTACTTATTTTTTTTTCAACTAGCTGCACAATAGTCCATTTCATTATTAAAAGCCAAAAAAAAATTGTAACAAATTTCGTATAAAAGTACCATAACTATATATATATATATATATATATATATATATATATATATATATATATTTTTTTTTTGCTTATTCATTTAAACTTTTATCAGTAACCTCTAAATTGGTAATGGGTCTAAATAGTAACACCTGGTGGTCATGTTATTTAGAATATATTAAAACTTTTCTCACAACCTTAAAAATGTTTGTGTAAAAATTAAATGTTTATTTGGAGCTACAAGATGATGATTTTAATAATAAATCACTTTAAAAATTGTTAATTTTTGTGTCTGGAAAAATTTTCCCATTGAATATTTTATTTGCTCTATAACAAATATTTCTTTTAAATATTTATTTAAAACATTAGCAACTAACTTACTTAGTTTATTAAAATAAGATTTCCAAGAAAAATATTTTTATAGACAATGAATTTTTACTTTAGCATAATAATTTCTAAAAATGGCAAATCATCCATAAACAAAAAAAAAGAAACATATGATTGAAAATTTAATATTTAATTTTAATATTTTAGCAGGTAAATAATCATATATATAACAAAATATGAGCTGATAATTAAATAGATTATTGTTTATCATAAAGAAACGAAGGGCCAAATAAAATTAAAATATTTTCCGAAATAAATTTTTCGCAAAGTTTAAGTTCTTTTCAAAATTTTTATTTATTAAATAACATGTCTGTTTTGATATTTCCTTTATTTTTAAAAATATTTCACAATATTTGTTTGTCTTTTTGATCATGATATTACAAATCATAATTTTAATTAAAATTTTTAAAAAATATCCTAGAAGTAAAAAAAAAACTCAAGCTGTTTTACATTTACATTAAGCAGCTGTTTTGCAAGACATTACAATCCTTTTAGTCAATTTTATAAATTCATGTTGATATATAATTTTAGTAAATGGATTTTTAATTTTTAAAATTACTTTCAATTATAATAAAATTAACCACTTTAATAGTATTCAATACAATTTTTTCACTCGAGAAATATAGACCTTTAAGGAAAAATAGTTAAATGAAATTTTATTTTCACCTGTCCTTAATGGACACTCTCACCAAAAGAGTTCGCTTAAGAATTTTCAATTAAAAATTAAAGAAATAATCATTTAAAAAACAACATTTGTTTAAGTTCTCAGACGTCAAAAGGACGAAACAAGCTAGTATGTGTGTATGTGTGTAATTGAGAGAGGGTACAATAACACTAAAAAGAATTATAAAAAAACAAGTAGCCAAGTCATGGTTAAACAATATCACTTTACAGGAATTTATAACGTGTCTTAACAGCAACAAAAACAGATCTTTATCAACATCTTCATCATCACCACTACCGCCACTTGTATCGAAGGCCATGCAAGAGAAAGAGAGTTGCACCTTGAGCTATAAAGGATAATGAAATATGAGTATGTAAAGGACACTAGTTTGTTGGTAGTGGTTTTAGTCAGCATATATTTTTATTTTTATTAACACAGATCCGTTACATTTTTCAATTGTTTTAATTTGTTTATGGTATTTATATGAGTGTGAGTTTGTATAGTTGCACCGTTTTATACGCTAATGACACGCCAACGTGAACTTGACCGTGGCTATCTTGTCGTCAGATCTTTTTGAGAAAATAAAGAGAAATTACATAAAGGTATATTGTATTGTATTGTATTGTATGTGGAATCATGTACCCTAATAATATGAGAAGTTTCTTTTTATAATAAATGACTAGATGGTTGGCTAACACAAGAGTTGAATGAATCGCCACTTGAAATGAAATAGAGTAACATGCAGAATTAGCGTCGCATTAAGTATTTTGTTGTTGTTGTTGTTTTCTGTCATTTGTTGCTATTGCAATCAGTTAGCCAGCCAAACAGCCACCACATAAAAAGCGGGAAAAGTGTCTAGAGTTGCACTCACAATGTGTTTACTTTTGTAGGTTCTTTTTGGGGTGGCCTCTAGTGGAAACACCATAATGAAACGCTTTCAAACAATCCATCCAATTCATTCATTCAACTGACCATTGTTATTAAGGTTTTTTTTTTTTTTTAGTTATTTAGCTCATTTTTTGGAGTTTGTTTCAGTTGTAATGCTTGAGTGATTTTCAGAGTCCACATATTTTTAGTTATAACTCTCAAAGATAAAATCTTTCCTTTTAGTTTTTTTGTTTTCTGTTTTACTGCGTTGACCGCTGCTGCAAACTTTTCTTTAGTTCCGCTGTGTGGCTTCAACGGCTGTAAATATAATAGAACACTATTTTTTCCATTTAACAACGGATACTCTCACCCGTAAGAGACTGCTGGCTGGACCCATTCATTATTACGTTTGTTCAACTACTTTTATATTTCCTATTGTGTAAATTTTAGTTTGTCTGGTATTTTGTAAAATATTAATTATATGTGTTTTTATTTTTTTAATTTTAGGTGCAAATAAAACAAATATATATTTTTTCTCTTCAAATTTTTTTTTTTGTTCCTAAATTATAGATTAAAAAGTGTTTAAGAAGGCGTTCCAGTTTTTTTCGTTAGTGTTTTTTTTCTTTAGGAAATAATAGATAACGTTTAATCAAAGAAATTGTTTCTGAGTGATGAGAGCTGCGTGTTAAAAAAAAAAAAAAAATTAATAACAAATTTAAAAATTGTATTTTGTTACTTTTGCCAATGAAGAAATTAATCTTGTAATTGTTTTATGACTTTTAAAGGTGTCATTAACTGATAAATGTTGTAAAGAATATAGAGACTAGTATTTTTTAAAGTTATTATAAAATATTTGATTCACTTAAGTCTTAGCGTAATTCAAAATTACTAAATTTTTATACCGTTTTATATCCATTTTTTTCAAAGTAAAAAAAAAAGTTGGAAAGATTGTAAATGTGCACCAAAATTCAGATAAGGGTCTTGTATTAGACTAATTGTAGACTGATACTCGTAGAATTAAGTGAAAAATAAAACATACAAATACTAAGTATTACATTTATACAGACACTTTTTATAATTGTATGCACTTTAGTGTGAGTTCCGAAATTTGGTCTTATATGAGAGCAATAGTAAATTATGGTACGATCCTTATAAATGGTGGCGTTATATTTTATACTTGTTTAAAACATATTTGTGTCGAAATTTATTCACTTTAAAGTGATTTTCAGAAGATGAGCTTATATGGAAGTCTATGGTCAATTTTGTACTGATTTTCATGAAATTGTGCATAACTATTGATAAGTATTTGTACAAAACTTCTTCGTATCGAAATTCATAGAATATTTTTACAACTAAAGCATTGGCTACAAACTTATACGGCCTAGGTGAAATAAGGGACCAATCCTAGTCTGGTTTTGTTTTGAGGTCAAAATAATTATTCGTAACAAATTTCGTCAAGAAATCTTTAAAAACACGACCCGTACCAAAACCAGACTAGGACTTTAAAAAATGCCTGATTGGACTTTAAAAAAGGTAGGAAATGTTCCAAAAAATAAAATAAATGCTAATAATTCTCTTAATAAAAAAAACACATTTACTTGTAAGTTCTCATTACTTTTTAGTATTTCTTGAAGATATATTAGTGAATTTATAAATTTAGCATAAATAATCCCTATGAATAATAAAGTTTTTTAAAAAATAATTTAAACGCCGCCCAAAACCATTCCATAAAATGGACACCGGGTAGATAACACTTTCACAGAACGAGTACAAACTATTTTCATGAGTTCTGGAACAAGTTGTAAAACTAGTTCATTTATTAATATTTTTTATTAAATATATAACGATAATTAAATAAAATTTTAAAATTATTTCACAAAATTCTTAATCACCTTTAAGAGCCTAATAATTCCCAGCATATTTTGTTGTAATCGCATCATGCGGAAATATAACTCCTCTTATCCAGTATTTTAATTTTATACTTTGTCCTAATTTTTGTTCACTTCAGACTTTACAAAAAAAACCCTGAGATAATTTCTTATAGTTTTTATGTGAACTTGGTGCTACGTGTCCCCCACCAAAAAGACAAGGTAACAAACATGAAATAATATCCAAAAAAAAAAAAAATAACAAAATTGATACACTACCAAAGTGTAATCAGTGTATACAATCTTTAAGCCACAAATTCTCACAATTGTCAACTTTGATAACACAAAAATTTTGATGAATACGTGATTTAAAAAAAAAAAAAAATGAAATAAAAATAAAATCGCAAAATTTATTTAATTTAGAAAAAAAAAACATAAATATTCACACAACAATACATACCCGTAAATACTTTTATAACGTTTGAACATAATAACAAGGTGAAGAATATAATAAAACACTAGATGGCACTGTATTATTGCAACAATCACTGTTGGAAACAAACAACAAACAAGTAAAGTTCCAAACCATGGTGTATTAGCCTCTAAAGAGGGCTGAGCTCCAAAGGATAACTAGGACATGCGTATTACGCATAAAAGGGGAGCATACAAAAACAAATAACTTTTCTAGAATTTTTGTTAGTGTATTTCATGATGTTGAACAGGCAAGATGTATGTTACGCTTTAGTCATTTTTTTAATAGAAATTTATTTATATTTTTTTTTATTTTATTTTTCTCATTTATATTTATTTTTTAGGGATTTAAAAAATCTGAATTGGAAAAAAAGTACTTAACCAGCCAAAACAATGATTGCCAGTCATGGTTTTGTGAAGCGACAAAATTAATGCCTTTGGCTGATTGCAAGACTCACTGTGACATGCAACAATCACTGACAATTAATTGGTTGCACTTGTCGTGAGTTGGAGGTTATAATTCACTCAAGTGGGAGTTGTTGTTTTATATATTTTATTTTATGGCATTTTTTGTTTAGATTTCCAAAAGTATATTCCCACAAATACAAATGAACAGAAAAAAAAAAAAAATAAAAAATATAGAAAAAGTTTTTTTTTTTTTTTTTTTTTTTTCAAAAATTTTTTTTTTTTTTTTTTTTTTTGTAGAAAAATATGGAAAATGTTATTCACAACGGGAACGGGAACTTAACAATGGTCTTAGCCTTACAAATACACAGTGTGCCAAGTAGTGCAAATTTTCATCTGTTTTTTTTTTTTTTCATTTTATTTTTATCAAAAACCTTAGTCGGTCTGTAACAATAACAGCATTGGACAGAGTAAAACATAACAAAACCTCAAACAATTTTCAGTTGAGCGCCCAAGTGGAAATACACAAAACAAATGCACTAAAATGTTTCTGTTAAAAATATAAATTGAAAAGAAAAACTTGTTGTATTCAGGTACTATCGTACTAACTGGCAATGCCATCATAGTCAGTCAGATTTACTTACAATTGTTATGAAAAATAAAATAAAATAAAACTCTCAGTTACACAGACACGCTGCAACACGCAATGGGAAGTTTACCAGCTGAGCTTTTGTTTTTAGCTTAAAATTGTGATTACAAAATGAACGGAGCAAAGAGTGCTAGAAGAGGCAATAAGGGTCATGTTAAAATTTTTAAGTTAAATATTTATAAATGCAATTAAATTTGGATTAAGAATTATAAGGTTCTTAAGCTTTTCTTGGTAAATCTTTTGTTGTAAAATAAACTTCAACATAACAATTTATTTGGGTTGATATTGATATGGAATAAATACTGATCTTAGGATGTGTGACTAAATATACATATGATCAGTTTAGATTGTGATGAAATTAACATGCTTAAAAAAACATATATTGTAAAATGATATGATTGAGGGTGACCAACTATATCTTATTAATTGTTAAGATCGCGATCAATTTTCAAGTGATCTTGCTAATTTCAGCAGGAATGCTATATGTTTTGCAGCAGGACCATTTACAAAACCTTCAAAAGTACTAAAATAATTGATTCACAAGAATTTTATTCAACAACAATATATTGATCATATAGGGCCTGTACAACGATGTCAAACGAACAATTCGATCAACAGAATGTATGAGAAATAATAACAAAATTTGAAATTTATTTGTTGTAGCCAATTTAATTTGTCGAAATGAAATTTTCGTTCGACATCGTGATACAGGCCCATAATATATATTTTTTAAACACTTAGTGCAATATAGGATATTTAAATCACATCAATTCATGTAAATTTATGTCATGTTTAAACTTTCGAAATTATTCTACAATTATTTAAATATTCTGCATGAAAACTAATGAAACTTCAAAAATGAATTTGCATAAACACACAACAACTACAACAACAACATCAAAAACTCACATTAGGATTAGGACTCTAGCAAAAACTAAAAAATCTAATTTCAAACAATCAAGGTAAATACATAGAATTAGAACAATATTAAAATAAAATCAAATTAAACCCCCCTTCCCCTCGTCCCAGCAAGAGTAAAAATAATTTAACAACCACAAAAAAGGTCTCTATAAAATGTTCAACAACAACAAAAGGAAACAAAAAAGTAAAAAAAAAAACATGAATTAGTATTTTAAAAAATCATTAGAAATTATATTTCTATGTAACAAAAATATAAAATAGTGTGTGAGCGGAAATTATTAAAACTAAAAAGTTAAAAACAAAATCTAAATTAAAATAATAACAAGTGTTGTAAAGTTTTAACATAAAATTGCAATAATTTTATTTATTATTTAAAAAAATTGTTTTTGTTGTTTTAGTGTAGTATCAACAATATATTTATATTTACGTTGTGGTTCAGCTTCATGGATTTCAATTCATATTTACAACTAACAACTGCAACAAAACAGGCAACCAACAACTACAACAATAACGTCAATAATACAAAACATCAAATAATAACTTGAATTTTGTTGTAACAAAAAATGTCATCGCGTGCTATCAAGTGATTTTCCCGCGCATTGATTACAGAGTTGTGTTTTTAAGTTTTTTTTTTCCTTTTTTTATTTTTGTTTTGTGGCAACAAATCAGTAAACATGTTGCCTATAGTAGTTTTATTTTTATGATCAAACAAACACACATAATTATACCAGATTACGAATACAAAATAACATTTGCAGTGTTGTTTATAAAAATAGCACTCGAATGATGAAATGCAAAAACCCTAATCAATATAAAAAATGCAAAATATATATATATTTTTTTTTTTTTTTTTTTTTTGCTACAAATAGCCTTTTACAAATTATGTTGTTAATATTATATAATTTTTTTTTAGCATTTAATGAAAAAAAAATATCGTTTTTGGAGATATAATGATTTATTTCTTGTAAGTCTTATTTTGACCTTTGAACTTTCGATCAAATGTAACTCACTATATATCATTTTTAAGATAACTTCCTTTTTTTTAAACTACACAAAAATTTACTTTTTATTTTCTATAGCTTATGATTTATTTTTGTCCATAACTCCTAAACTAAATATGGCTCCAACTTGAAATTTTATACTCTTATAGAGAAAAGTTATGTCAACAATATATATATTTTTAAGAGTTTTTAAATACCAATATAATAGTTGTAATTTTTTTATCTCCAACTTTTCATGTAAAAAACTATGTATATATCGTTATGAAGGTAATATCTTTGTCTATAATATGCAACAGCAACTAAAGATCTAAAATGTGTATTTAAGAAGTTATTAGTAGTTAAATAGATATTCATTTGCAAAGTTCTTAATATCTTTTCATTTTTTAAACCGTCATATTTACATACCAGGAAGAAACATGGATCCGGTATGGAAAACAATGGTCAATACATGTAGCGAATTTCATTGAAATCCGATTACTCTCCGTTTTGACATGGAATCACTCAATAGAGGATTCTATTATTCAAAATCTGTTCATTATTATTATTATTATTATTATTATTATTATTATTATTATTATTATTATTATTTTGATGAAAAGTCATCCAAATGAACTTATGAATATCCAAAATAAATCATTGCCTAAAAACATTTGAAGTTATTTTCTAAAGCACTAAAAGGCACAATGGATGCTGACGAAGATCGTAGCGGATCAGAAAATGCATTCCATCCTGCTAGTGTCTAATAAATTCTTTTCTGTATTCTATAAAAATTATTACAATTATGAACTTGAGCCTAACTAAAATTTAAAGATTGATTAAACTCGTAATAAAGTTCAAAAAAATATTCATCATTTACAAAAGTTATTTTCTTACAATATCAATAGTGCTAATTTTATGCCCATTAGTATAAATAATTATACAACATTCATATTTGCAGATAATCATAATAATTATTTTGAAAATGAAACGAAGGTAAAAAGAAAAAAAAAAAAACACTATAACAACGGATTTAATGGAGGAGTAAAAAAGTATAGTATTATTTCCAGTCTTATATTTATGCAACAATAACATTACCACTGAACACCATATTTAAATTTAAAATTACAAAAACAAAAAAGAAAGAAAGAAAAAAAGTGTAATTATCATTATGGCACTCAGAATGCAGTTACAACAACAATATTTTACTTCCGGTTTATTACAGGGAAATTCTGAGATTAATGAATGTATGTTTGTTGTTCGCATTAGTATCATATGTATGAGTGCGAGCAAATGTTGTTGAAATAATGATAATGGCGTTAAAGTTCCTGTACGATTTGTTTAGTCAACCAATAGCAACATTGTTCGTCTTCTGTGAATTGCATTCGTCAGCTGTTTTGTTCATTTTTGTTATTTTTATTTTTTAGTTATTTTTTATTTCTATTGTCATTTTAAGTGCGTTTTTATGACAAGTTGGTGTCATCTTATGGTTGGTAGATTTTAGTTGTGGTGGGTTCGTTTGGTGATATTTGTAAAAGATTTTATGTTTTCAGACTCAGTGATATTTGTCATAGGTATATAGTAAAATAAACTATTTTTTATATTATTTTTAATTTGATTTTATAATAGAATTCAACTGCATTCATGCTTCTGTAATACAAAAAGAAATCTCTGACTTTTTTCGCAAATTTAAAGCCATATAAACTAGGAGTAATTTTGAGTGAGATTTCTAAGGAATATAATAATTATATTTATACCCTACAATACTTTATATGGTTGGTGCTTTATGCTTTTGTGCTGATACTTGGAGTGAAAATTAATCTTCAACTTTAAAAATCCCCCACAGTGGATTCAATCTGAAAATTGTTTTATATAAAAATATATGTACAACCTAAACAACTGGTAGCATTGAATTGAAATGTATGAGAAAGTTGTAGGTTAAAGTTACCCTGTATTTATATCAAATTTTGACTTAGACTGAGATATATGGGGATTTTGTTTTTAATATTTTGTGATTGTTTGTTATTTCAATACGTGAAAACAAAACGATGATAAAATTTTATTTATCTCAAAGACTTTTGTTAATAAAAATTTAATAGAGAATATATTTTTAAATTTATACCAATTAGAAAATTAATTATATTAATAAATAATTAAACTCCAATACAAATTTAATTAACAATTTTTTCTGTGGAAGTTTATTTACATCGATTAATAAAAACATATATCACTCAAGTTTTATTATTCTATTGACAATATCTAATCATAAAATAGACTTTATTCGATTTATTTTAAAATAAACACAAACGAATGCAATTAACTTTTCAAAAGTTTTTTTTTTTTTTTTTTTAAATTTCACAAAAATGCTTATTAGCAAAATATTTTCGATTTCATTAAATAAATAGTTTATGAAAAATATTAATATTTTATTGGTCAAAAATCATTTAAAAAACCTAAAGACTAGTAATTTATGAGTAACAGATTTATATTGTAATGGAATTCAAAAAAAAAAATGTGTGTGTATACATTGGTGTTCAAGGCAGATCAGTCTCAATGTTTTGGGGAGGAATGATTTTCATAATTATTTCCTTAAATTGTGTGATTTTTTTTCGATTCCAGTAAGATTTAAGTGGATCCCGATAAACTGGAATCTATTGTCAGACTAAATTCATTGAGCATTTATAAAAAAAAAAAAAATGACTACAAAAATAAGTGTCTTAGAAAATCATGGCCAAATAGAAATTAAAAAATATCTACAACAAAAATATTAAATAATTTAATATTATTTTCTCTTCATTCTATCATACTTCAAAAAAAAAAAAAAACGCTCTAACAAAAACTGAATTAGTAACGTGCTGTTGCCGTCAATTTTAGCCCAACAATCAGGAAACTTTATATAAAAATTTACATAAATTTGAAACATTTTTAAAGGACCACAGCAAGACAACAACTAACACACGAATACATTTAACACAACAAAATAACTGTCATGCCAACAGCAAAGCCGTTAAAGCCTTAAAAAGAAAATCAACGACACCAAAGGACGACATTTTAACAACATAAACAAAAGAAATCACAATATTTGGTTTTATTAACAAAACAACATCAACAAAAAACTGTAATTAAACATAACAAACAGTTTAAAACAAATACAGGAATAATAAAATACCGATAATGTCCGTCCGTCTGACTGTCATTTTGTATTTTTTTTTTACCAAACGGACATCCTTCAGAGAGAGACAGAGAGTCCTTTCTTAACGAATGTCAAAAATAAAACATTACCCCACAAAAGAAAAATGTCAACTTTACATGCAATCAAAAAGGAAGATATAAATAAATTTTCCAAATAATATAAACTAAAGGCTTCTTCTTTTTATGTTAGAATTACAATGACCTGCAAATGACCAGAGAAATAAATGTTAACAGGATATTTTGATTTTCTAATGACCACAATCTAGATACTAATGTAAGGAATGGCTTAGTTAACAAATATTTTATGCCAAACACGTTTAAGAGTTGTTAAGATTAATGTGTGGCAAAATTGTTTAGCAATAACACTTGTTGATTTAAACATTAAAATCTAGATTTATACAACAAAACATAAATATTTAAGTTAAATAAAACAATATTCTATTAAATAATTTCCTGCATATGTAGCCTCAGTTTATAATTTTTTCTTTTATTAAAATCAAGAACTAGACCTTTTTTTCTACTTCATAGACTTTCATTACTTATTTATTTTATTTGCATATATTAGCTATAATTCTTACAGCTTTTAGCTTTATATGAATGAGCATATTCTTGTTTTATTTTATTTATTATTTGTTGCTGTTTTTTCTTCAAAACGCATAATCTCTATTTATTTTTATTCACTTACTTACCTTAAGTGACTTTCGTATTATTGTTTTTATTATTAGAATTGTTTGGTTTACAAACTTACACACTTATTCATATATTTTTATATTTATATGGTAAAAAGGACATACATACGTAGTCTAAGATAAGTGTGCGTTTAAGGATGTTGATTATATGCGCACATTTTTATTAAATTGCAAAATCCAGCCACCCATTTCTACTTCGGTTTTCTTCAAAGG
This sequence comes from Phormia regina, assembly GCA_001735545.1. Classification (NCBI taxonomy): domain Eukaryota; kingdom Metazoa; phylum Arthropoda; class Insecta; order Diptera; family Calliphoridae; genus Phormia; species Phormia regina. Next base: position 1,556 of record MINK01176342.1, on the reverse strand, counting down.
TTATGGAGCAATGGAAAAAAACCTTAAGTTGCGAAAATTTATTGCAATTTTTTTTTATCGCTTCATTTATTTATTTTCTTCCCCTACTTGTATCATGTTTTTTTTTTATTTTTACTTTTGCAGGATTAGACAAGCATTATATGAATGTTGTTGAAGGATAAAAAAAAAATATGTAGATCGAATTAAAAGCACACTTGGAAAATAAAAATTTAACTAAAAAACATTTTTATGAAGATGAAGCAAAACAAAATTTGAAGGAACAAATTTATTATTTGAAAATTACCATTAAATTAATTGACCAGGAACCGTAAATAATTATTTAATATTGATTAAGAAAAATAGTATTTTTTAAAGTGCAAATAAAATACAAATGAGAAATTTTTAAAAACTACTTTTGAAAGTAAAACAACAAAACTTTTCTTACCAATACCTAGTGTAGGGTGATTTCTAACAAAAGCCACAACCACAAATACGCCTTTGTTGATGATATTGAGTTTTTGTTTTAGTGTTACTGTTACTCCTAGTATGTGCTGGAGTGTGAGTGTGTGTTTAAAAGAAAACTTATTTTTTCAAATTTTTTATTTTCCATTTCTAAAAAAGATGTTGAGTAAACATTAATTTACATAACTTCCTTTATCATCAACAAGAACAAGAACAAAAACATTATTGTTTGTCTGCGAGAATATTATTGTTGCCATTTTTCTTCATCTTCTACTCTACATCTTTTGTCGCTACTCCAAGTTTCAATTCTTCCTTCCTTCCTTCGATTTAGGTGATTGCGTGTGTGTGTTTGTTCGTTTGTTGCTCTAAAACCGTTATTAAAAATGTGTTTTTTTTTTAAAGCTTGTTTTGTGGCGCTTTTATATGCTTATGTTAGTGGTACTAGTGGTCTTTTAAAAAAACAGTTACTATTAAAGAAAATGTGTGTTCCATGAAGTTGAGAGAAAACTCCTCCTGAACAGAAAAATTAAATAAAAAAATGTTTTCTGTCAACATTTTGGTCGTCATACGGGTGTGGCAGTGTTTCAAAAAAGTGTCTGCTTTAAATGTTTTATAGTTTTTTATTGTTTTAAAAAAGATGTTGGAAACACTTTTTAAAAAGGGCATTTAAATTTAATGAATTTTTTGCTACCAGCACTAATACAAATAATAGTATAATATTTCCAAAAAGATTTTAAATATTGCCGTGTAAATGTCTCAATAAATACATACACATATTAATAAAAGCTATATTGACATACATTTATTAACAAATTTTTTTATAATCTATAAACCTTAAAATTTTTTTATTAGGAATTCCCTTTGAATGAATATTAACATTAATGAAGACCCGTCTTATTACAGAATTTGTCAGTCTCTTGCAATACGGATGCCAATCACTGCTTTATAAAATAAAATACAATTTTAAAATTCTGTTTATGTTAATTCTATTGCCGATTATAGAGTTTTTCAAATATTCTCAAAAAAAAAAAAATTATCAAACTAAAAACAATATACTATACATAATATTGTTGTTATTATTATTTTAATTTTTTTTTTTTTTTTTTTGTTTTTTT
>MINK01176338.1:0-12322 GCA_001735545.1 Phormia regina | reverse complement strand
ATTTTATGGTACCTTTTCGTTTTGATGTTACTTTTTTAATTTTCTATAATTTTTAATTTTGAGACATGGTCCTATGTTAATGAAAATCCATTTGGGGAAATTGTGGTTATTTTTCGTTCATATGATGTTTTATTATATTTGTAAATAATTTCGAAGTCAGTGATTGCATGTCAAAACGGATTCCATCCTTTACTGTAGAAGAATTTTTCATAAAAAAAAATCATTTAAATTTATATTATTATTCAATAAAAAGCCGCGCAACGTCGGGTCATTCAGCTCGTATTATATATGTCAGTTATCGATGGGCTTCATAAATGCCATTTTAACTGACTCATGGACGGACAAATATGGTTCCATCATCATTTCTCCCGAAATGTGTGAGTTCTTTATAAGCTTAGTATTTCATAATATTATGTATCCTAATGACTAAGATATTTCGCACCGAAGATAAAATTTTCAGTTTGTTATACTGTGTACTAATTATTAAGTTATCAAAAATACAATAATTTAAATATTAACAACTTCCTAATAATAATAATGGTATTATATATGAATATATGTACAACTTTGGAATATATAATGTCAATCGAAACAAAATACTTAATGCTGACAACAACAAAATATCAATAATAATGTCTTCATAAAATTATAACCAATTGATATGTTACATAACAAAATAACTTAAAGTAACCTTTTTGTAGATTGCAAGAAGAAAATATTTTCGTTTTGTAAATAAAATTAAATAAAAAAAAAAAAACAATTCTTTATAAAAACCCCAGCAAAAGATGAAAAAATATGGAAAAACTATTTAAAAGGAGTAGAGCTTGGGGACCAACTAGTTGGTAAGTATATACCCCCCTTTTACTCTTTCTCATATCTGAACTATTATGAGTATCTTTAAATGTTTTAACAAACTATTTTTAGTGTTTTTATTATTATTTTTCTTCGTTACCGCATTAAAAGACAAAATACGCACACACATATATACACACAATCTTGGATAGAAAATTGATATTTGTTTGTAAGTATTTGTAAACATTAATGTATATGGCTCATAAAAAAGGGTGACCTATAAGAATAGGAGGTGTCGCTTTACTGTTCGTTTCTTTTTTTTATTGTAGAAAAATGGCGTTGTTGGCATACGCCATACAAACACATTTGGATAAAACAGAAAATTTGTGTACGTGTATGAGAGCAATATGTGAGTGTGTGTGTATGGGGATTGTTTGTAATACTTAAAGTTAATTGTCAACTGAACTGCCTTTTATGCTGACTGCTGTTTACTAGCAAACGTCCATATACCTCTAGCATGATATTAGGAAAAAACATTTAAACATTTTTAACAGTTAATGCACTATGGCTTTTGGAAGAGTAGATTTTTTTTGGAAGGCCTATATATTTATGAATGAAAATTAAAACTTTTATTTTAAAGAAAGTGCAAATACTATTAGCTATTCTTTCTTTCAAGCCATATTGAACATCTTAATGCTGCATTAAATTATAGATTTCTATAGTATTTTTAACCCATAAGTGCAATCATGGAATATTTTTTGTGAAAACTTTGCTAGTAAATAACTCATATACGTACATATACATATACAATATATATGTGCGTGCTAGTGTGTGTTTAAAAGTTGGTAATGACAGTTTATGGTTCATAAGGGGCAGCACTTGATCAGTGTTGTTTAGTTGTCGCTTTCTTTTCCATTCAATTCTCCAGAAGAAATCCGTACAAGTAACACTCTTAATATATAGCAGTAGTAACAACGTGACCATCGCTGCTAGCTACACATTTCCAATTTCCCATAAGTGAGGATTTGAATAGTTGTTAGGTGGTAGAGTGTTGTTTGGATACAACTTTTGTTTATTCAGATATAGTTTTGTTTTTGTTTCTGCAAAGTATGAGTTGTCTTGTTTTTCCATTGTGCAAATATTAAGGTAACTACTAGTTGTAAGTTAACACTATCGTTTATGTATCTCAAAAATTGTTTTTTTTTTTCTTTCTTTCATACGTTTTTTGAAAATTTACAATACTATCCTCTCACCCCCCGCCCCTTTTGCTAGAATAATGTTTAACGAATTAAAACATATTATTTTTCAAACTTTTTTTTTTTCTTTTCTTGCTTGTTTTTATAGCATAAATAAATAGTTGTTGTAGTATTAGAGTGGGGAGCTGTAAGTTTTCATAATTGTTTCTTATACTTATGAATTGTAGTTTGCAGTTGAATATTGTTGTTACGGTTTTGTGGTTAATTGTTAAACGAGATTAAATTTTGCATACGTAAATTTGCATTTAATACAATAAAATAAGTTTTCAATTTAAACACAAAGGGATTTAGAAAAACAATTTTACATGTATTTAAGTAAATAACTATAAATAGGTTATTGTTGTTGTAGTTGCTTTGTGTTTGGACACATGTTTAATTTAATGGAAGTGATATAGAACCTAAGGAAAATTTGATGGCAGTTGCAGTAATTACCATTCCTCAGTTTTAGTTGAGTATCAATTGTCACCTAACTAATGGGGATGATACCACTGCATTCACTAAATACTACAGACCAAATCTCAGCCAAAGATGTTTAAGTTGGTTTTCGGGCGGATTTAAGATTGTGCAACACGAATCTGCTGTTCAGTTTTTCCATTAGGTCTGGATTTTTGTTCAAGGACGTGATGCACCGATTGATGGTAAAAGAAAATTGTTTTCAACATTACATCCGAAAATAACGTTTTAGATCGCTTAATATTTCAAAATTATGGATGAAAAAAATTTTTCGTTAAAAATAAAAGAAAAGTTTTTGCTGCTATATTTTATTATTTTTTTAATAAGAAGGGACGGACGAAACATTTTTTGTCGACCAGTGAGTTCAATATGAAACACAGTTACAGATATTGTTTATTAAATCGAACTGAAATATGTGATCTTTGATCAATTTATGACTGTGGCTGCAAACTTCATTGATCGACACTGAACATGTCGTCTTGAAATAAGTCCCGTGGACATATATTCTGTATCCTGTCCAAGGTAACAAATTAGTCTTCACCATTGATATCTCAATGTAAAAAGTAAAGTTTCCCCCATACAAAGATTCCGAAATTAGAAACTGAATCACCATAACCCTAGGAAACTTATCATGTAATATTTTTGAACCGGTCATCTTTCTGCTAGGGAAATATCCTGCCAAACAGAAAACCACAAACGTGAAGCTTATGTCTAATTTATATCACAACTTTCCTTTGATACCAGCCCAACAGAGACAACAAGGGCAATTTACAATTGAGCAACACATTGTTTATGGTCCCTTCGGCGCCGGATGTCAGACTTACTACACTAATATAAGACCACATCTTTAATAACGTTTACCGACCATTAGTTTCAAATCCTGTATTAACTTTGCACCCAACGCATGGCGGGAGCTTATGTTTAGGTTTCAAGAACCAAATTGGATAAGATCACCAAGTATGCTGATGAAAAGTTTATAACGGGCAAGAAAAAACGTAATTCCATACTGCTGTCATCTAAATTAATAGTTTCAAAAACTCTGCTTAGGTACCACCAACGGAAACAACCGGACAAATTTAAAGATTGAAAACATGTGAATGGTCCATTCGAAGCGAATGGTCGACTGTATAGAGGGTTATAAAATATATGTTTCCACTTTGCTGGATGTAATTATAAGTGCCGCAAACTCGCTGACCCACAGAGGCAGCAAGGCAATTATACAGATTGGTAAAACATGTTTATGGTCGCTTCGAGCCGGATGTCGGCTGTGATAAAGGCTTAGAAAATATGTATTACAATTTTTGCTGGTGACTAATTATTAGTACACAAAACTCAACTTTGGTCCGCCAATACAGAAAGCAGCAAGACAATTTACGAAATTGGCAAACCTTTTTTTGGAGTTTAATGTGAAGATAATTCTTTCAACTTTAAATTATTTTATTTTAAAATTTTAGTTGTAACTTAAATGTAAAGAGATCATATCCTGCACACATCTTATAAAATTTTTAGCTGTAAACTCTTAACCCCTTTCGGCTTATAATACAGGAAATTCACGTACAATCATCACTAATCTTTAAATAAAACTAATGACTGAGAATTTCCGCTGATATTATACAGCAATTTTTTAAACTATTACAGCTGATTTTGTTTTTTTACTTTGGAAGTAGTGGGGAGTTGCTATAGTACTTAAAATACATTTCCGCCATCGTGGGAATTCCCGTCATTTTATCCAATAAAAGCGGGAAATAGATATTATATTCTTATTCCTAATCTTGATCATTCGCAACAAAAATTTGAGGTATTGAGCTAATAGCAGTATTTTAAGTATTTAGTTATCTTGTATGAAGGAATCATATCCTTTTAATTTTAATTCTTAATTATAAAGTATTTTTTTTATATTATAGTAATATTTTTTTTTAAACATTTTTTATTGTTCTTAGATTCAATCTATGCTGTAGATTTGACTTTAAAAATATATTTTAATTAAAAAGTAAACGCTAAAATTAAATTTGATTAACTTTTCATTTTAATATTTTTTTATTTTTTATCTAATCAGGTATACGAAATATATGAGTGTACAAATAGTTTTGTCCCTAACTGTATATCAAACGATCGAAAATCCTTTCAAAAATTTTCATATTGAAATTCAGCAAGATCTGTATATGGCAAAGATATGCTTTAAACCGGTTTTAAAACATGATTTTTGAGTTTTTGAATCCTCTATTTGTGTTAGGAACTTCAATTTTGCAAATGAGGTTTTGAAATATTTTTCTTAATTTATGTTCTTCAAAATTGAAATAAATAGGTTTAATAACAATTGAGATATCTTGAAAAAACATATTTTGATATTTTAAAGTCCTTGTTTAGGCTAAATATTTTTTTTTATACTGAACAGATCATCAATTTTATTAATGTGAAAGTACGAAAGCATACTTTAAGGCGAAAATTTCAATTATCCGAAAGAAATAAAATTATTATAATTTTCTTATTCTTATATTAATTATTTTCATATACAACACTGATATATATTATTGATATACTTTAAAGAGTTAAATGGAAAAGTACTTCTATAACATTTTTTGTTATAAATACATTTTCTTAATCATTTATGATAATATTGCTTTGGTAGATATATTAAAGCCATGATTCTTATCTATTTTTATAATTTAATAACTCTCAAAATTTTTACCTTTATTACATTCAATACCCTTTTATTTTAATTATGACCTCAAAAATATATTTAAATATAGCGTGTTAATTTCCAAATGAAATTTAATTAAAATAACTAAATTTTAAGATACAACAGATAATTCAAAATAAAAGTCCTAATGTAACAAACGAATTTGAAAAAAATGAAAGAATGTTTTTAAATGATTACATCATTGACACCATCTTTTTAAGGTCATCATCTCCATAATGCCAAACAACTTTGACAACAATCTTTCAGAAAATATTAATTAACTAATGAGAAAAGAAAAAAATATATATATTCACGGTTCAGCCAAAAGGTGACACAACAATAAAGATGGACACTGAATAAAATAAAAAATAAAAAAATGAGGAAAATCACATTTGTCAGGAAAAAATACGTTGAGCTGTTATCGGGAAACATTAATCTTAAAAAAAGTGTCTACAAAAAAAAAAAAAAAGAAAAATAAATAAACAAAATTAAAGAGAAACAGTGGAAATACAAATTAAAAGAAAATGTAGGCGAAGTCAAAGGTAATTCAGCACATAAGACAGCAAACAACAACAACGAACAGAAAAAGAACCAAAACTGATAACAATTGACAAACGCAGCAAATGGTCTGAATTGTAGTACTACAGAAATTTAAAGGATATTTGTTATGCTAGGAATGGGTGGATTTTTGTAATAACAAATATTAAATTCGCCTGTGTATAGGGGGCAAAGGAAGGAGTATAAAATAAATTGAAAACAGAAATTTATATACTCCAACTTATACACACACATATATACCTACATAGTCAGTAAGAATCGGTTGGTATTAAATAACAAAAATCATTAAGGATGAAAACAGAAAATAATATAAATATAGACCAACACACCCTTGAAGTTATCAGAACGTCCACAATCTGCACGTATGAATGTAAGAAAGTATTTATGAATGTCCTTTAAGAAAACAAAATAAATAAAATAAAGTATTAAAACAGCAACAAAAGCCACACAAAACAAAACAAAGAAAAGAAGGTGTTCCTTATGCACAATAATATTCATTGAACAAAACCATGTTCTCTTCCTTCTTCTTATTCTCCATTTTTATTATTTCTTAACAAATACAATCACTTTTTTCTTTGATATTTCATTTTCTGTTAGTGAAATTGCGTAAATCATAAAGGAGACATAAAAGTGTAGGGCGTTAACAAAATTATGATCGGCATGCAACATAAATACAGGCATACATACTCATACATAACATTTAACCAGATATCATAAATTCTTTTTCTATGTAATTTTCAGCTAAAAATGTTAAGGGAGGAGAAACTGGTGTAGATGTTATTAGAAAAAAAGGGTCATAATCTTATTGTTGGGGTAACGAGAAAACAGAAAAAGGGATAAACTCATCTTAAAAGTGTTATTGTGATTTTGTTTTTATTTTTGTTTTCTTAATTTTTTTACATTTACTATTCTTATTTGGTCACGCCTGATTGCAAGTTGTATTTATTAGTTAAAGAAAAATATAAAGAAGAAACTTTTGCAAAAGGAATTAAGCGACTGATATAGAACTGTAACTTGTAGATGTTGGTAGATGATTAAATAAGAAAGCACTGAATCAGCGACATGGGATTTATTAGATATTTTCGATTCGATTTCGATAAGTCTCTGACATGCTCAACAGATACAGAGATTTAAATTATTTTAATTTCCTATAAAACTTTAGTTTTTGTAAAAATTTAAAATTCTCTTAGATCTTTCTAATTTAGTTCTATACTATTTTAGATCTATTCGCTTTTGCTCTACATCTATTTTAGCATAAATCTAATCTAATGTAGATGTACTTTTGATCTTCTCTATTCTAGATCCATTTTATTCTAGAGATATTCCATTCTATTCAACATGCATTCTTTTCTTGATTTTTTCTAGATATTTTCTATTCTAGATCTATTATATTCTAAATCCATTCTATTCTAGATCCATTGTATTCTAGATCCATTCTACTCTGAATCCATTCTATTCCAGATCTATTCTATATCCAATTCTATTCCTTTCCAGTCTATATCTATTCTATCCTTGATCTATTTTACTCTATCCTAGATCTATTCTATACCTGATTATTGTATTCTACGATACATTTATTCTATTCTAGATCTATTCTATTCTACATCTACTGTAGATCTATTATATTTTAGATCTATTCTAAATCTATTATATACTAATTTAATTTATTTTATCCTATATTTCAAATAAACTATATTATAGATCTAGATTTATTATATTCTTAATCTAATCTTATCTATTGAAGATCCATTATAATCTAGATCTATTATATTCTTGATCTATTTCATTCTATTCTTGATCTATTCTATTTTATTATTATATTTTTTATACTCTAGATCCACTCTGTTCTAGATCTATTGTATTCTGGATCCAATTCTATGCTAGATCTATTCTATTTCTATTTTAGATATATTGTATTTCTAGATCTAATCTATTCTACTCTATTGTATGCTATTCTATTTCATTTTATTCTAGACCGTTCTATTCTAAATCCATTCTATTCTAGATCTATTCTATTCTGGATCCAATTCTATACAATCCTAGTCTAGATCTATTCTATTCTTAATCTATTCTATTCAAGATCTATTCTATTCTTAATCTATTCTATTCTAGATCTATTCTATTCTAGATCCATTATATTCTTGATCTATTCTAGATCTATTCTACTTTAGATCTATTCTAAATCCATTCCATTCTAGATCTATTCTATTCCTTATCTATCTTATTCTTAATCTATACTATTTTAGATATATTCTATGTCTAATCTATTCTTGATGATATATTATTGATTTCTTCTATTCTTGACCTATTCTATTTTATTCTTGACCTATTCTAGATCTATTCTAGTTTTAATCTAGTCTATTTTTGATCCATTCATTTCTGGACTTATTCTATTCTTTATCGATTCTATTTTTAATCTATTCTTTCCTAGATCTATTCTTTTCGAGATACATTTTAATCTATTCTATTCTGCTCTTGATCTATTCTAGGTCTATTCTATTCTTGATGATATACTATTGATATCTTCTATTACATTCTTGATCTATTATATTCTTGACCTAATCTATTGTAAATCTACTCTATTCTTAATCTATTCTAGATTTATTATGTTCTAGTTCTTTTCTATTCCAATTTATTTTATCCTATATATCAAATAAGTTATACCTCCTCGTTTAATTGTAGGGTACTTGAAAGCCCTTTGAATGCTTGAAAGAACAGATCAAAGTTCTTTTTACTGCTAACGTTATTAAGAACATGGTTAAAGCTTTATTCTGAGCTGTTTGTAGGCGTTTACCAAAAAACAATAATAATAAACTCTTTGTGCGTGATTCTCTGTTGGTGTGTGAATTTCTTTTCTTTTTTTACTTTATACAGTTTATTAAGAAAACTTAATAAATATTTCTGAAGTTTTTCTTTGTTTTTATAAAACTTCACCAGATGTAACAACTCAAATCCTTTAAAGAAAAATAGTAAGGATTTTTTATTTTTTGCTATTTATTATAAACATGTACGGTCAACATTTATCCAATACACCTTGTAATATCCGTTTTGAAGTACAAATATTTTGAAATATTTGAAAACTTAAATAAAAACTAAATGATAGAGTTTGTTAAAGAGGAAATAATAATGCCAAGGAAATACTACTAATACATATTAACACTTTAAGGGATATCAATAGCAAGGGATTGGAGAAAAATTTTAAATTAAATATTATATTTTCATAATTCTTATTTAATATTATGGTAGATTATTTCTTAGATTAAATTATTTTATTTTATTTTTTATTTATTCCTTGTAAAAATCTTACTTAAAGTGTTAATAAAAATTTCCTGTATCATCTTGTAGTAAATGAAACTGCCACCAAAATACCACGTACTAAAACTTAACAAATAGTCTAACACAACAGTTACACTAACTAAATATTTCATATGAAAAAGTCACTTAAAAAACAAACAACAATCCTTATTCACTCACTCACTCACTGACTGGCTATAACTTAAAATACAATAAAGAAACGTATAAACAACGACAACAAAAAATAAAGAAGCAAAAAACAACTTGAAAATATTTAGAAGAAAATGGAAGGAGTATTTATTAAAGAAGATTCGAAATGTAATATATATTAAGTATCGGTAAAAATTTCACTGACAGACACAGACTAGTAGAGTGTACACAATTTCCTTGATTTGACTTTTGTAGCAGACATCTAAACATGACTTATGACCGTTACGTGATGCAACATAAAAATGCCATTACACTCGTTTCATTTTCATACACTATTCTCTATTGTGTAAAATGTGTTATTGTACCAAAATACAAATGAACAAACAACGGGACACAAAGACCTCTATAGACACGGTACATAAAACCATTGATATAAACAACTGTAACATATTACGTGTTGTATAGTGAGTATTGTAGTGTGTGTGTGTGTGTGTAAAATTGTAATGTTTAATGTTTGAGTTAAAAACATATATAGAGTAGTGCTACTAAACTAAGAAGTCATACATGACGTATGAGTATCTCACGTTATGGTTTTTGTGTTCATGACACTGACATACAGTTGCAGAAATTATTTGCTACGTTCACACAAGCACTTTTATTTAGATACATAACTAGAAGCGAACTAAGAGATATGAAGTCCAGATTTAAGGATTTTAAAGAATGTGTTCTATACTAAAATGTATTTTTGATTTTAAATTTAGACAAGTTGTTATAACTAATAGAAATATTATTTTCAATAGAATCTTAAGGCTCTGTTACTCTATCGTAAATGTAACCATAGTATTATATAATATAAATATAAATATAATATAATATAATATAATATAATGTATCATATTATCTTATTTTTTTAACTAAACAAAAACAATTGAGGATGAATTTTCGCTCTAAATTTTGCGAGTTTTATTAAACAATTCATTCTTTGTCCTACCTGTCGTTTTATTATCATCAATCCTATTAAAAACAACCAAAAAATCACAAAATCATTCTCATTTCTAAAGCAGTATGTGGTTACTGTTCGATTTTTAATACATACAATAGTTTAATTTGCGATGATGAAAAACAACAAAATTTTATTCATTTCCAAAACGGAAAGAAAAAAACTTAACACGTTTTTTTATTCTATATAAACTCCATCATTGTCTGTTAACCAAATGCTTTTATTTATTTCTTTTTTTTCTCTCTCTCTCTCTTGTAAGCTATAGAAGATTTTATTTTCATTAAAAAAGTTTTATGGTTGTATTTATGTTGTTAGTTTCACGTAATAGTAATGGCATTTAAAAGTACTAGCACAATATGAAAAAAAAAAACACAATAATAATAACAACAAATGAAACAACTAGAGAAAAAGTTTATAACATCGATAGGTGCAAATTACAAAACAAAGGCTTTCGTTGTTATTGTGGTAGTTTTTACACTTTTTTTATTTCATACTTTGGGTGGAATTACCTTGCCAATGAGTATTTTTGAAAATAAAAGTTTTAGTTTCGATTCTATTTTGTTTTTATTACTGTTGTATTTTCAATTGAAAGTTTTTTTTTTCGTTGGAGTTAAGCAATGCAGCCAATTCGTTTNNTTTTTTTTTTTTTTTTTTTTTTTTTTTTTGATAAAAGAAAAACATTTAATAACTAAAGTGATATTGCGTGCAATGGAATTTAATATTTGAGGCTTTAAGCTAATGCAGGAAAAATGGGGAATTTACATAAGTTTGATTAATAATTAAAAAAGTTTTTGCTTTAACAAAATAAATAATAAATAAAATACAACATTTGTTTATTTTTATTTACAAAAAATCTCACTAATTGTGTTGTTATTGTTTAAAATACAAACAATGTACCAAATTCCCCCTTGTCTCTTTACTGTTATTATAATAAAAATATTTGCCTACTTTTAGGCCGTGTAATAATTTGATATTGAATTAAAGCCATACTACAGCTTAAATGAATTATAATTAAAGTAAAATTTAATTACTTTATAAAATTTATTGAAAATTTATTTTATATTACTAATTATTGTTTGCATACTTGTTACCATTTTGTAAATAAATATTATTTAAAAGGAAAAAAATATTTTTTTAACCTTTCAAAGTTTGTTTTTAAACACAAAACAAATTACATTGAATCGATTCATATGTATTGTTAATATATTAACACTATAAACGTGTGATCTTTATAAACTTTAATATGGTATGTCTGACGTTTATTAATATACATTTACAGATGTATGTACACACTAATACAGTTTGGGGAAAAAGTTAACTTGCGTAGGTGTATTTTTTTTATTTATTATATTAATCAAATATTCTTTTGTAGTTTTCTTGGATAACATTTTACTGCTTAACTTCACAAACATCTTTTACTTATCAGAGATTAAGTTCTCTATTATCGTATTTTTTGTAAAGAATCATAAATGAAATTTCGCCGATTAAAAAAAAAATATTTTAATATTTGTTCAAAATTGCGACCAGTACAAGAACGGCTTTACATGAAGGAAATCATTAAATCAACTCAAAAAGTGATTCTAAGCTGTTTGGTATAAATTTAAATGGATCTTAGACCAATATTTTTGGGGGTTAATAAAATTAGCACAAAATCTCTGACCTTTGAAATAATTAATAATTCAAAATTTGTCTGAGAACTTATCATTAATAGTTAAATGTTATCAAAATTAAATGAGCACCACTACAGAAAACATTTATCAAATAGTTGACCAAAGTTTTGGCCAAAATTAAACACGCCGAGTTTAAAAAAAAACCTAGAAAAACATGTCATAAACTTACTTTGTTCCAAATATCTATTAAAGTAAAAGAGATTACCCATACATGTAAAGGTATTTTTTGTACAAAATTTTAAAAGCTATCTACTAGGGTATCCAATCGATTAACCGCCATTCGGTTATTTGGTCGATTAACTGTTCGAATAATTGAAAACTGTCTATTTTCGAATAACGAATAAACCGAACAACCGATTAACCGTCATCTAGTTTTTTGATGTTAAAATTTAATAAATTTCTTTTAATTCTTTTAATTCAAATTTATGTCAACATCATTTCTAAATTGTATAATTTCCAGCAAACACAA
>MINK01176337.1:1860-12779 GCA_001735545.1 Phormia regina | reverse complement strand
TGACAACACAATGTTAAAATCATAGCTTTTTCAGTTCTTTTTTTGCTGGGTTGTTATCAATAGATAAAAAAAGGCCTCGTGACATTTTTTTATTAAACGATAAAAAGAACATTTTTTCGAACATTTACCATTTTCGACCAGGGCTAGATGTAGGGTGCAAGCGTAAATAAATGCAGGATTTATATATTTATAATTTATGAAGCCTTGTCTTTTTAGATGTGTAAAGAAAAAATAAAGGTTGGAAACCGAAACGATCGGTAACGGTATCGGTATTAAATTTATTTTTATTTTGGTAACGGTATTTGAAATTATATCGGTAACGGTATACCGGTACCGAAACTAAAATACCGGTAAATACCGTTATTATTGAAAAAAAAAACTGGAAAAAAACGTAAAAAGTTAATTTTTGGAATAATTGTTACTTGCATTTCGCAAATACTTACAATTTTTAAAAATATGAATATTTAACGTTAGAGAACCTCATATGATTTTTACAAATACTTCTTTTATGGCAACAAAGCATTTTGGAATATTAAAATCGACTTTTTAAAGATTTATAATACAGACAAAAATTGTTTAATTAATGTTGCTACAATAAAAAGTACTTATTAGGTCTCTAAGTCCCAATAATCTAAAAGACGTACCTAAATTAAATAAGATTTTCGAAAAACGTAAACGACAATCTAGTCTATATATCAAGCGCGGATCCAGCTAAAGCTTTTGGGGGAGGAAAATAGAATGATTTTAACAACTATTTCCTTAAGTTTAATGAGTTAGTACATATTCTTCATTAAGAATTTTCATTTTGGGGAGGGAAATTTCCTTTTTTCCTTCCCTGTGTATCCGCGCCTGCTATATATACTATATAAATTTGTCAGTGATATGGAGAAAAATATAGTCATTCTGTTTACTTTCTTAATGTTTTTTTCTACAGATTAATACCGGATATTATCCATACATGATCCTTTCAATTGGTTTAAGTTTTTATTTGCTTCTTCTTAGTGGACAATTATTCCTTAAAAAATTTGAAAATATATTTGTTTGTTAAAATTCATGTAGTTTTCTTTCACTTGACTGTTTTAAAATTTTTATCATGGGACAGAGCGGCAACAATACCGGAAAGTGGAACCAAGTCAGCCTTGTCCCATTGCACGTAAATTTTGAAGGAAAATTTTGGTCTTTAATGAAACAAATATGGAGAAGATCTCAATAATAGCAGATGACCGAAGTAAATTCTAAGAACTCTGTCATAGTTTCATATGAGCGAAACGATGTGGGAGACATCTACTCTTAAAGTTATGAATAGAGCCACAGTCTTCGATAAGACAATCGGTGTTTTTGTTGTTTGCTAAGACACTTTGTTAGGGTCGTAGAAGACTGGAAGTTCGCACTAAACCTTTTAAATATACCTTGATATTGTGATAACGCAATAGTTACAGGAAAGACAATACGAAATAGACAAGATTCCCACTTTTTAAAATAAGATATCTCGGAACCCCCCCTAGAATTATAGCGTGACCAATGGCTCGTTAGGTTAGTAAAAATAATTGTCAAAGTTTTCTTGATTTTGAAGAAATAGATGTAAATCACCGCAGCAGTAAAATCATGGGGAGTGCTTATCATCTGTGGTAAGCAATAGCATTGTTTATTCATAAGCGATATTATTAGTTTTATTAATCTAAATAAAGTTTTCAAGACAATACAAACAGTAGCAGTGTTATGGATTTCCGCGGCAAATAAACTCTTCCTTACCATAGTGCTCCGAAGATATAAAAAAATCTAAACTGGGCAGAGATATTTTTGTGTAAATAATGAGGAAAAGCTTTTTTGCCATACACATACAAATTGATCACGTGTGTATTTGCAGCAAGATAAAATCTACCTGTTCACAATGTTTAAAATGTCTGCGGTGTTTTGTTAAATAGGTTATATTTAATAAGAATGTGTCTTCGAGAGAGTAGTTGGGTGTGGTAAAATCATATGCGTATTTGGTACATTAGATGTTGCTATTATAGTAGAATAAAGATAGGACCAATATAGCAACACTCAGTGTGTATATTTGTTGTGAAAAATATGAGGTGCAAGTTGTGTACAAGTTAGATTGAGTGAAAGGAGAAGTAAGAATCGAATGTAAAAAAAGAGTAACTACTTAAAATTGCGTTAACTCTGAAATTTAAACTGACTTCATGAGCGTATGAACACTTAGCAACGGAAATGGAAGCTAGTGAAGAAAGGAAGAAATATCAATAAAAAAAACAAATTTGTAATGAGAAATACGGTTAATAGAACAGAAATGTAGTTAGTTATAGTGCAGTAGTATGTTAGTTGGGGCTAAAAGACAGGAGAAGGTAAATATAAAATGAAAAAAGTTAGAGTTATAAAAGGGAAAAAAAATAGTTATTCTACAATAAATAGTGTAGCGTATACGTAGTGTGCATAATATAGAGTCTCGTGATGTAGCTGTAAATAGACTGTATGAAAACTTGACATTGTATGTGGTGTAAGTAATGTAAGTTAATTGGAATAGTTCCTGTTTTGAAAAGCGACAAATGTAGATGAATATGTGTCGCGTTGGTAAATTAAAGATAACGTGTAGGAAAAGTAAAAGTTATCAAATAAATTGGTTAAGCTAGCTATAATTGAAATAGATTAACTTGACAGTTTAGAGAGACAGAGTGCGTAAAAATTAGTAAGATTAAAAAGAGGAAAAAACACTGCATTTAAAAAAAGAGAAAATATTACTTACAAGTTAATTCAACATTGCTTTATTAACTATATACCATAATGAAATTTTGTACGGGTAGTTTGAGGGTCAATATAAACTCAAAAGCCTAAAATGGGCGTGGTCCGCCCACTTTACCGCCCACATCCCATATAAAAAAATGTCAAAAAATTGTTTAGAAATAGATCAAAGGCAAGTGTAACCTCAAAAACAAATGAAAGCCATATCTATAATATATTGTTAATTGAAACCTTTTAACAATATATTATAGATTCTTAAACTTCATTGCGTTTGCCGATTCGTGATTTGGGATTTTGGAAAATACGAGCTAATTGACCCTGCGTTGCACGGGTTTTATTGTATAAAAATATATTATACAAATTAAAATTAAATTTTGTATAGAAAATATAATAACCATCATATGAACGAAAAAGTACCACAAAGTTCACTAATGGATTTTCATTACTGAGGGCCATGTCTCTAAATTAAAAATTGTAGAAAATTCAAAAAGTACTATCAGAATAACAAAAAGTACTACAGAA
This sequence comes from Phormia regina, assembly GCA_001735545.1. Taxonomy (NCBI): domain Eukaryota; kingdom Metazoa; phylum Arthropoda; class Insecta; order Diptera; family Calliphoridae; genus Phormia; species Phormia regina. The sequence goes on along the minus strand of MINK01176337.1, from coordinate 9,515 downwards.
TCTCCTGTTATGTATTCACATTCACTTATGACTATATATCCAGAATTTCATGTTTCTAGTTTCATAATTATAAAAAATTCAATACGTACCATTAAAATAACAAAAAAGTACCACAAAGTTCTGTCTTATGGATTCTTATTAACTAAAGACTACATATTCCTAATTTCATGTTACTAAGTTTTTAACTACAGAAATTTCAAAAAGTACCATTAGAAGAACGAAAAAGTACCACAAAGACCACCTTTGTGAATTCTTTCCAACATCAAACCATGCATAATTAATTTCATATTTCTAGGTAAAATATTACAGAAAATGCAAAAAGTACCAATAGAAGAACAAAAAAGTACCACAAAGTACATCCTCTTGAATTCTTACCTACAGGACCAATTAATCTTTAAGTACCACAAATCCACTCTTGTAAATTCTTATCTTCATAGAACTACATTTTCTTAATTTCATGTTTCTATGTTAAATGTAATTGAAAATTCATTATTAAGTTTGAATAAAATGTAATTTCCCGCCTTACCCCTTTTTGTATACTTTTTTCACCCATCGAAGTATCAAAAATTGCATTCCAAGAAATTTCTAAATTGTAGTAGTATCCCTCAAATCCTCATATAAATATTTCAATAAATACAAAAAAAATGTTTTATGAAAAAAGTACCAAAAAAAGGTACGATTTTTACCCCTTAAACGTTTGAATTTTTAAAAAGTACCAAACTTGTATTTCTTGTATTTTGAGAAGTTATGAATGCGATGTAAATTGTATATGTATGTTGATTGGTTTCAAAGATACATATGGTGCCAAAAAAAGGTACCAAAATACAGTTTTATCCGTTTCTCTCTCTCTAAAACAGCCGAATTTAAAAAAAGTACCAGACACCTATCCTATTATTTTTTAAGTGAATAACGAAAGCTATTAAACCTTTTTTGTATCATTATTCGTTTGCGAGTTATAAGGTTACCGATTTTACCCTCTTTTTCCCCCTAAACATTCGAATGTGATGATGTATCAGTCAGTCAGTAACATTACTCTTTTATATATATAGATAAATAGGACTATAAATGGTAAATATAGTCGTTCAGGCCCGACCATATGATACCCTACACCATTGCCTATGTGTACCAAAATTCAGGAAGGATCTAATTATGGACCTATATTTGTATTAAGTAGAAAATAAAAAAATACTAATACAGAATATTACGTCGATACTAAGGTTCACATGTATTTATGCACTTTTTGGTGTTTCTCGAAATTGGGTCTAATATGGGATCTATTGTCAATTATTGACCGATCTTCATGAAATTTTGCACTGTCACTTATACTTGTAAAAATGTTATTTGTGTGAAAGAGGGATTTATATGGGAGCTATGGCAAATTATGGACCGATCTTCATGAAATTTGGCATACGGATTTATGTTTCCATAAAACTTATTTGTGTTAAATTAAAATATTTCAAGCTTTAAGGGTTTTTGAGCGTTAAAACTCTATTCCGGGAGAACATTTGTATGGGTGTACTTTGTTCACAATGTTTACATGGACGGATAGACAGACAACCAGACGGACATAGTTAAATTGACTCAGAAAGTGATTCTGAGCCGATTTGTATACTATATTTTATGCGTTACAAACATCAGCTCAAACGCATAATACCTCAACCACCTATGGTTGTGTAGGGTATAAATATTTGAAATCGGACGAGATACAAAAATTTGGTAAGTGATTACAATTTGTTTATATCAAATGTACTTAACTTTTAGCTCCCTTAGCTTTGCTTTTGAGGGGTTCATTGTGTCCCAATTTCAAACTTAACATTTTACACAGCTATGCATATACCATATTTCATACAAATCAGATTTCCGAAAAAAAAAATTCAATTCTGCCCCATTGTGCACTGTACACAACTTTTAATATCATATTAAAAAAAATAAAAAGTTGCTCTCCGATGATATAGACCCGAATTTTTTCGTGTTCTAATCTACTTAAAAATAATACCCCAACCACCTTTGGTGGTGTAGAGTGTAATAAGAAAGATAAAGTACCGGACAATTTTTTAATAAATTTTTAACAAATCAACTCCAATTTATATTTGTATTTTCGTTGAAATAGTTTTATTAACATAGAACTTGATAAAGTGTGCAGGCGATGTAAAAAAATAGATCGATAATGCGATTATGCGTCACACAGTATGCAATTTAAAAAATTAAGTGGAAATAATTATAGAATTTCGGAACTAAAGGTATAGGTGGGTTTATGTTCTGAGTTAGTATCATATAGACTTACAGGAGCGGATCCAGAAGGTACCAAAGATAGACAGGTCGGGTATATAATTTTATAAACACGATCCAGAGTGGTATTAAAACGTAACTAAAGAACCGTTTGAGTTATCTCAACAAAATTTTATATAGTCTGAGGTATTTTCCAATTAATTTAGAGGAGTACTTGCCCCTAGTAGGGGATAACATAAACTCGTTCAAANNCCCCCCAACAAAAAAAATAAATAAATAAAAATATAAAATTTTAAAATATTGTCCATTAAGCCCACTTTTACTGCAGATCTGGAAAAACTATTGGCAATCTCTTATAACATTATAATTATTATATTTATTTATTTTCAATACTTTCCCTACTCTAATATCTTGTAGTTAAATGTATTCCGTTGATTTCATTTTTAGCTTTAGATTCAATTAAAATTATTTCAACAAAATTTTATTTAAAAATTCCTTCAATAAAAACACTTTGACATGCAACACTCATGTCCGTTGTCCATAAATATGCTGTCGATTTAAATTGTTTCCAAATGAAGTCATAATAAATAGTCGTGTGATTATATTGTCATTATTTAATAATAAATCAATTTAAAGTTTAAATATCAAAAATGATTATTTTAAAATAGCCACCAACATTTTGTGGTAAAGTGGCGCGTTTGCAATAAATCGTGATAATGATGATGATGGTTGGATGGTCGGAATAGTTGAACGTTTGGTTAGTTGGTGATTATTTTCACAATGGGTGGTATGATATTATTTTCAAACTATAAATTAGTTTTTAAGTGAACTCAAAGAAAATTAGCATGAATTTTATTTTACTATATATTATTAATTGCATTGTAAATTGAGGAGATTTATTTTGCAAATTTGCATAAAAAAGTTAAATAATTATTACAAATTTTAGTCTTAATTTATATGGTTTTTAGAATAATTTAAAAAGAATTTGTATTAAGTTTTATAACAGAGAGTTGCAAAATGAAACTAAATTTCTGTCACACGAGTTTCTCAGTCAATTTGGTTTTACTTTTTTTCAACAACTTTTTTCGAATTGACTCCAGTTTTCACTATAAATTGCAATTTTTAAAATTAAGAATGTTGGACTGTATATTGAAACCTATCTCGAAAACTACTTGTCTGATTTAATTTTAACAGTCATAATTAAATTATATTACACTATTTTTAATGCGGTTTACAATTATGGAGATATTAAGCTCATTTGTACAAAATTGATAAAAAAAAAAGAATAAATAAAAAATCATGAAAATTTGTAAGTGTCAAAAATGTCAATTTTTATCTTTAAAGATAAATGGCAAGACATATTTCTTTAAAATCAATGTATAAGTTTTTATTTTATTTACAAATAAGTTAAAATACCAGAATAGGAAGAACGCTCATTTTTTATTCGTTTGGAATATTACTTTTATCAACGAATTGAATCCTAGTTTTTATTTTTTGTTTTGCAAATTTAATTTTTAAATCAAAAATTTTATTTCCGCAAATAAAAATATTATTTTGGAACAAATTTAAAATTATAAAAAAATGCGAAAAAAATATTTTTTCACAAAACTATAAAAATTCAAAAGTGTCGAAAATTTTATATTTTTATCCTTCAATCATAAAAATAATTTTTTTACAAATAAAACAGGACATATTTGATTAAAATCAATGCACTAGTTTTCATTTCATTCACAAATAAGTGAAAATACCAGAGTAGGAAGAACGCTCATTTTTTAATTCGTTCAGAACATACTTTTTAGCAGCGAATTGAAACCGAAAATCAAAAATTTTATTTCCGAAAATAAAAATATTATTCAGGAACTTATATGAAATTTTATACAAAATTGCAAAAAAAAATTTATATATTTTTCAAAAAGTTATTAAAATTCGAAGTTGTAAAGTAAATTGTTCTCCTTAAATTATAAAGATGAAATTGTTGCGAAAAAAGCAATTCATATTTGATTAAAATCAATATATAAGTTCTAATTTTATTCACAAATAAGTCAAAATACCAAAGTTTTTTTTTATTCGTTCGAAACATAATTTTTATCAGCGAATTGAATTTATAAAATCCCTTCTTGTGAATTCTCTCCAACATCGAACATTTTATTTCATGTTTCTTGGCTATATATTACAGAAAATGCAAAAAGTACCAATAGAAGAAGAAAAAAGAATCACATAGACCAACCTCTCGAATTCTTACATTTTCTTAATTTGATATTTCTATGTTTAATGTAATTATAAATTATTAAGTTGGAATAAAATGTTATTTCCCGCCTTTATCCCTTTTGTGGTCTTTTTTTCACCCATTGAAATATCAAAAATTGTATTCCAATAAATTTTCAAATTATAGTAGTATACCATATTAAAATACTCACAGATAGCACCAGCGCCAGAGGTGGTTATAGGCTATATAAGATCTCGATTGGATGCCACACCTACATTTTACGCCCACTTTTTTAAAACACTTTTTAGGAATTTTTACATACAGATAGTTGCACTGCCGTTAATGGTTAAGATTATGTAAGAGCTTGGTTGTAAGCACACCTGGTTTAGCTCTTAATATTATAAAATTATTAGGAAGATTGTATCTACTCAATATGGGTGTCAAATAAAAGCTGTGAATCGCTGCAATATATTCATATTTTTAATTTAAATCTAGCAGTAAAAAAAGTTTAAAAAATATAAGTTTGAAAACTTAATCTTTTGCACAGAGAAAAATTATTATTAAATTAAACACTTTTTATAAAGGATTCTTTCTTAAGCGTTTGTTCTGAAATATGAAAATAAAAACCTTGATAATATTGAAGAGATTCATAGCTGTCATTTGAAGTCTATATTGGTTTGAAATAATTTTGATAACAATTTATTAATATTTTCTGAAGTGAAGTATTTTTCAAAAATTTTTAACCATTTTAAGAAAAAATTTAACGTCCTGGGGAAAAATTATGAACGCAGTTTTATTATTTATAAGCTCTAGTTTGATATATTTATAAATTTTTTGATGTACAGCGTTAAATTGGGAATATTGTTATCAATTCTCTTTCAATTAAATTAAATAAATTTATGCAAATTGCTTGAAAACCCCCCTTCCGCTAAGTTAGATTTATTTTGTGCGATTTTTTTTTTTTAATGTTGAGGCTTCTCTGAAAAATCATTCGTAACTTTTTTATTTGTTAATTAATTTTGATAAATTTCAATTACAAGATTTAAGGTAATATATTCTCTAATTAATAATATTTTTTGAGATATATTTGTCTGTTGAAATGTATTTTTTTAAGTTCCTAGTCCAATAATTAAATTTCTTTTTCAACGCATATAGAGAATATAGTACCGAAAAACTTGTAATTGAAATTCATCCAAATTAATTTTAAATGAAAAAGTTTTAAGTGATTGTCCAAGCGATAATTAAAGAGCTTGCACTATACAATGAATAAAATAAAATTTTCTTCAAGTCATTCTCATACATTACTTTTTAAAAAATTATGTTTTATAATAAATTAAAAAAATGTATTTTCAAAAAATTATAAAAATTAAAAATCTGTAAAATTTTTAAAATTTTATTCTTCAATCATAAATATAAATTTGTTCCAAATCTTGTTATTGAAATTCATTAAAATCCTTTTAAGAATATTGGATTTATAAGCCATTATCCAGGTTTACTAGTCTTCTTCGACCAATTTGGTTACGTTTTTTTACCAATATTTTTCTTCAAAAAATCTGGTTTCTGAAAAATAGAAAAAAATTCATTTCAATCGAATCATTTAATTTTAATAAGTAATCTTTAAAATCTTTAAGTTCTATTTATGATTTCAATTAATTTCATTGATTTTAAAAGCTATTTTTTCCGAAAATTATTTAAATATTTATTCCATTACATTTCACTCAAATGCTTTAATACATATATGAAAAGAAATTAATTAAAATAAACAAAATGCATTAATTAAAATGTCATAAAAATATACAAATTCATTTCTATTCAATTGACAATTTCATTAAATTCTATCAAATAAATACATAAGTTTTTGTTGCCATCACTATACATTCCCATTTATGTTACAATAGAATATTAACTATTTTTAATGGACATTTCTTTTTTTTTTCTATTTCTAAAAACCATCATTAGGGGAATTGAAATAAATTCATTTGTAATGCCCTCCTCTCATATAACAACTATTGAGTTGAAGGGTTAAATAATTCCTTTTCAACTATAAACAGCTGGTATTTTATTATAAATATATTAAAAGCACTAATTCCTCTATATAAATTAAAAAAAAATAAAATAAATCTAAAATAACAATTGTATGTTTAAATGAATTTTTAATTAAATACTACAAACATTTGTGAAAACATTTCAAACAGACATCATCATCATCATTATCATAAATACAGATATAAAAAAGATTAAAACGCATATTTAAACACTTATACATACAAATTTATTTACTATAGCATATACATACACTTTATGTACGCATACATATATATGTAATTATACATTTTAGTTCACTGCCAGGTCAAATACCTATAACTGTATTAAATTAATTTTAGTGAATTTAGTTTTGCTAGTTTTAAATATTAATTATAGTTTTTTCTTTAGAAACTTTATTATTTAAATATTTTTAGATTTTCATTTTATTTATATCTATACATACACACATATATTAATAATTACACAGGGAAACATTAATTCTGCGACATGGGATTTCTCTATAAGTACTAAACTGCTAATATACTTTTTGCGAAATGTCCCTAGTTCTCGCGATAAATCTCGATTTGTATAATTAATGTCGAACTACTTATATATTGAAGCATATCTTTAAAACTATTTGTCTGATTTTAATTAAAAATATATCGAAAAATTCTTTATAAATCTATCCTCAAGTATTTTCCACACTACTTTTTAATTGGGACAACAGTTAGAGAGATATTAAGCCCTTATTTTTTCAAAAAATTATAAAAATTCAAAAATGTTAAGAATTCAAATTTTTATTCCCTAATCATAATGATACATATGTTGCCAATAAAACAAAATCCCATATCATTAAAATCGCGACATACACGCAGAAAAAAACATGGTCACACCATGATCATCACAACTATTCAATGACTGTACAGCAGTTTCTCTTTGATTTGAATAATACCATAGCAACGTTTATGAATCCGTTTTATCATTCATTTATTACACACAATCAACATTTTAATATGGTTCTGTGAATCATAATATGTACTTAAACATTTTTGTATGAAATCATATATATGAAAAATCCAAACATTTAGTTATTTCTACAATCAAAAAGTTATTTCTTTTAAATTTTGTTTAATTCAACAACCATTAAGCCGATATTTTTAGTCCAGTAGTTTGTTAGTTTATTAATTCTCATTTA
>MINK01176336.1:241-12906 GCA_001735545.1 Phormia regina | reverse complement strand
TAAATTTTTTATTTTATACACTAATAATAAAATTATGAAAAATGTTTCCTGCAATGAAAACAATAAATTTTATTATAAAACAACTGTGATAGACTTGACTGAACACAACACCGCACATACATACTACATTGTTATTTTTTGATATTTTACTAAATTATCGAAATAGAAAAACAAGAAAAAATACTTAATTACAAGAATTGTTAAGCTGAATATTTATATTAATACAACTGCTATGCGAACCAAAATCAAGTCAGCAGCAACAACAACAACATGCTGACATTCAAAAAGATACAAAAAAAAAAAAACAAAGAAACAATGTGTGTTGCAATATAACATCTCTCTCTTAAAGACCACGGAAATACAGCCCAACTATATTGGGAGACCAATGAGAAAATAGGAACTTTTATCACAACCAACACAAATACAATAAAATGAAGAGAAATACAATAACAACACATGAGACAGGTAAAAACAACAACTTAAAAAGCATAAAATAAATTTGTAATAAAACTAAATACGGATTAGAAAATATGGGTTGAAGATTGACAAAAAAAAAAAACAAAAACAAAATAAAGAGGGGTTATATTGAGCATTAAACAACGGTGGTATGCAGATAGGTTACGTTGTTGTTATTGTTAATATGTTGTCTTTTTATTAAGTGGAGCTGTAATAATTACATATGTAAACGTTAACGACACATTTTTATAACCATCAAAATGTGTCTATTGAAAACAAGGACCGATCAGGTTATGTCATCTGTCGGTACTGATTTGAAAGAAGCGTAATGGTCCCGGGTGTAGATTCATCTAAGTGACGAAAATTGTCGAAATGATCTTATTTTTGGTTTAGAAATAAATACAGATTATTTCAGTCTGTTGTAAGTTCCCACCGATATATAGTATTTTGTATAAAATATTAAAATCGATGAGAAAATTCAGAACCTTAATCCAACTTTTATTGTTTAAATTGAATGCGGTGCAACAAAATTCCAAGTGATAGGTTATGATAAGGATCGTTATGAAAAAATCTTAACATACCTTGATTTAGTAACTTTTTTGAAGCTAAATAACATATTGACTTAGTTATTCTGAAAAATAAGTGTTATTATAAGTGACAAGTAATGTTGATTTGTTGGATATTCCAATGTTTAAACAGTATATAATTAATTTAGCGATGAAGGATAGAAGGTTCGAGAAGAAAAAACTTCTGAAATTAATGGAAAAGCAAAATATTGGAAGAACTCCAAACAGATCTGATTAAGCATCCTGGTTAGCACAGTGTTCAGCGACTATGAATGCGAATTAAAGCTAATGCGAAATGAGCATATAGAAGGTTGAAAAAATAAAAAAAAAAATCCAGACAGGAAAGCTGCAAAAAATTTAAAGCCATGGGAATTAAAATCTAATTCATAAGAAAAATGCCATATAGTATAATGGACGACGGAAACGATGTGCTTCTGGAACAAAACTGTTTATTGACTAATGCTCGAGAAATGATGAAGATGCGTTTGGATCAAATTCGAAATATACATCAAATAATGTTTGCAAGAAAAGTTTACTCCTTTCATATGAAGCAAATGCTCAATTGGTCTCTATTCAGACTTCATAATTACTGAGTAAGAAGATGGAGTGAAAACAAAGCAATAAATAGTTTTTTTTTAACAAGAGATGTCAATTATCAAATTGTCGAGGTGTAAACCAGTAAGAGATTTGGGCTCTTATAAAGGGAAAAATTTAAAAGAAGAGGGAATTTTTTTCAAAAAGCGGTTCATAAGTTAACCATGAACTCTCAATAGAAACCATCTCCCGCTTTTAAGTGCTTCTGTTTGTAGATTTAAGTTTTACATTAGTAGTGTGAATTCACTTGCCGAATTTCTTATGATTATAGAAATAAGAGACTCATCCCAACCACTCGCAAGATTCTTGCTGAAGTTAGTTCAGCTACAAGGCGTGCGAGCGATTTCAGCCCGTTTTAATAGTAGAAACGCATGGAGTAACGCAATGATGCCGATAAGATTGAGTAGGTGTTTAATATTTATTTAGAAGATTTATACATATGTGGAGGTCTAAATAGATTCAACTTTATATTCGACACAAATAATATTGTATAGTATAGATCACAGTGTAATATTCATGAAGATCGGTCTATAATTAACAAGTGTCCATATTAAGAAGCCAATTTTATGTGAATTATCCAAAAGTTCATAAATACTGTGATATACTAGTATAACGGTAATATTTGTATAGTATTTTTTATTTTTCACTATAATACAAGTGTAGGGGTCTGCTAATTGGCCTTCCGAATTATTGTATTCATAGCAATGGTGTAGGGTATGAATCACTATCTTTCTCTCGCTTTTATAACAAGAAAAAACTACAATGACTAGGATTTTATTTGTAGAATATATATGCTGAATATAATGACACTTGTATTATAAGTAATGGGTATGGTAACTAGTTGCAAATTAAAATTAAAATTAAAAAAATCGGTTGGGTCGAATTTTGAATTATTCCTTGCACCATTTTAATAAGATTTGGTTTATATAACACAACACTGAGCAACGATTCTCTAAATTCATTATTACTGCTGTTGCTAAATAAACTATTTTGTCTAATGGCAAAAAAACAACAATCACATGCTTTATATAAGTGTTTTTGTGCGTATTAATATATTAAAAAGTATTGTTATTAGTTATGAGCAAGGGAGGGATATAAATCTTTTTTGATATCAAGAAAATAATTTTAAATGTACTATTTGCATCAAGAAGTTAATGTTTTATGAAGCAAATTATCTAATGATATTTCTTTACAGATTAATGTTTAAATAAAATGGGAGAAATATAATTCAAGTACAATTCATCAAAATCGAACGTTAAATTTCAATTAATTTGATAAGTAATTCCGATGATCCTCTAGAATTTGGAACATTTTAATACAGTTTATGTTATAGATCATTAGAAACTATTTTTTTTTTGACTGTTTTATACTTTAGAGAGTTGTAACTTATTGCCATTTAAATATATCTTCTATATGTAAAACTAATTTTATTATTTAAAATTGTATTTTAATATCAATGTTAATATCCGGCTAATGGCTTGGACAGTATCAAATGGGCCAGGGGAGTACGTCGTACTTTAAAATATATAATAGTATACAGAAAAGTAACTATAGTTCAACATTCTCATTCCTGGTATGAGTTATCTGAAGTTCTTTCTTCTGCTAAATGATATTTGTTCTTCATATACTTAAACCTAAGCTTTTAGACTGAAACGTGAACCTGTAAACTAGAGTGTAAGGCAGGTGTTTAAGAAAATAAATTTAGGAAAAATAAGCAAAATTTATATTTGCATTTATCGCTTTAATTGCATTTCCTATCAAACATTTATATAAAAACTAAATACCCAACTGAAAAGATTCGCTGTATAATAACGAATTAGACAAAATTTAATATGCTCTATGGTATTCCTATCAGTAAGTAGCCACAAAAACAAACTTAAACACAAAATGTATTATCATTAATGGAAATTGTGTGTGAGGTCAGTTCATTATTTTTTGGGAATAGTACAAATACATAAATGCAGTCTTGTCTCTTATGAAGATTTAATAGCTGTGGTGCGTTATTGGTTTTGTTGATTGTTGTAAAGATTAAAGGTTGTTGGTGTATGCACTAAGTATCAGTTTACAAACAAGCATTAGTGTTGTAATATAATAGTATCTATTCCCTTAAGTTGATTGGTATGTAATTATTATTTTTTTTTTGGGCGCACTTCATTTACTTGTGTACGGGTATGTGCGCTGGTGGTGTTTAAATTGTTGTTGTTGTATTGTTTTGTCTGGTCTGTTTGTAGTTGTAGCATTTCTTATGAGTTTTGTTTTGTTGTTGGGAGGCGTTATGTCAAATAGCAAAATTTTTACGTTTTTTCTTCGTGAGTAATTTGAGCGGAAAGACGTGTTAAGCATTAAAAACTAAGATTTTTTCAAATAAAATTTGAATTAAAGAAAAACCGTTGTTTTTTTTATCCTTCAAAGCTAACAAAAAGTATCAATTTACAATTTAATTTTCCAAAACCAAAAAAGTGTGTGCGTTGTTGGGTGGTTCCTGTTAATAATAATAAAAGGATTTTGCTCTTAGGTTTTTTTTTTTGTTTAAAAATTTTTTGTATTTCTATTTTTTTGTTAAAGGAAACAAGATCTTTTTTTTTTGGTTTTTCAAAAGATATTAAAATCTTTACAATTTTTTTTTTTTTTGATGTAAGAAATTTTTATATAATTTTTTTTTCAGATTCTGTTGTTTCATTTCTTTCATAATCATATTTCGCTTTATTTGATTCAGTGTTATTTTTTGCTTCTTTTGCATTTGTAAACAGGTATTTGTTAGCAATTTATTATAAAAAGAAATTTATATATAAAAAAAATAAAGAAATATTTAAGAAATAAAATATAAAGGCAATGAAAAAAGATATATCGTTCTTTAAACATCAGTTACAGTTAAGTTTTTTTCCCCACTTCTATAATTCCATTAAAGAAAAAATAAGAAAGTGAACACTCATGTTGTGTGTGCTAAATAAATATAAGACAAGAAAAAAAAAAAGAACAATTATAAAGATAATATTAATATATAAGAAAAACCGTGCATTGTAAAATAAAGCGGCGGCTCTTAAAGCCATAAGAAAAGATATGCTATAAAAGAACAACGAACGTGCAGCATCTCAAGCTCTCATGCATATCATCAACAACTGTGAGAATCTAAAGTCAATAAAGAGGAACTCATAATAGTAGGCAAGTGAGTGAGTAAGTTGAGACTGAGAACATGTGTATAAGAAACTAATAATTGGCCTTTCGTTTAAGTACTATCCAAACAGACAACTGGCAGACTACTGACTTACTCAAACCAACAAAACAACACAAAACAAGCAACTGTACAAGGTCAACGGTATTGAGTTGAAGCAAATGGTTGTAATCCGACCAAGAGGGTAAGTGTTCTTTTTTTTTTTGTTTGAATATTTTATTAGTTTATCTTTTTCTCAATTCTTTGTTTTGTATTTCTGTTTGAATTTTCTGGTTATCCTTTAATTCTTTATATAAAAAAAGTTTTTTCACAGCAAAAGTCAAGTTAGACATGTTCTTTAAAATAAAGTATAAGTATATCTTACCGAATATATTTATGTTATAAAAACAACAACATCAAAGACATTTTTAATTTTCCTGTTCTTTTAAAGTCATATTATATTTAGCAAATTGTTTTGAGGGAAGAATCAAACAAAAAAAAAAAAAAACTCTTTAGTTGGATTAATTTATGCAAAATTTAAGACATCTGGATAATTTTATTTAAGCCTTAAGTTTAAGGAGAATTATATAGGTAAAATTTTAATATAGCTAAAGTGACAGAGTCGCAGTGGTATGCTGAACAGATGATATTAAAATATGAAACAGGGTGTTGATCTTAAGGAATTTAAGAAATGATCTAGCTATCCAAGTGAAGAATTTTTAAGGAGAGTTTAAAGAATAAAATGATGTTTAAGGATAAAGGAGAAAATTGTTATAATTATACATTATCATGTTCATTAAGTGAATCTATCTTGCTGTGACAAATAGCCACTGCTACTTCCGTTTTCGGTTTATATTATATATGAAAATTGTAAAATAGACCCTGAATGTCTTTAAACATTTTAGCTAAAATCAATTTTAATTGTTTCAGCTACTACAATTCATAACTATGTACTGTTAGAACTACATTCCGGACCTAATAGCTATATTCATCTAAGTGGCGAGAATGATAGAAACATTAATTCCATAAAATTGTATAGACCTTTTCTAAAATATTCTCATCGTTAATATTTAGATAGAACAGGTATCATTAAAAAAGTTGTGGAAAATTCATGTTGCAGATATTGTAAATAGAATTATTGCAATCATCAGGAACGTTTTGGTTTTTTCCATCACGTCACAGTTTAACCCCTAGAGGACCTAAGGAAATGTGGATTTTATATTTTATTATATATTTTTCCAAGTTATAGGTAGAGGAAATAAGTTACCCAGATTTTATAACCAAGACATGGAGCTTTAAAAATTATAAAAATAGTTAAGACTTTAGATCAGGGGATCTCACAAGATCTTGCTTCGCGACCCCTTTTTGACATTGCAATGTAATTGCGACCCACAAGAACAAATTAAGATGAATTATTATGTAGATAAAATAATTTACAATATATTATTAAAATGTTTTCTATTATTTTTGTTCCAGGAGATTGTTTTTGGATAATGCCTCCACAAAAATACATTCTTCCACCTAAAAATTTATGATGATGAAAATAGTTTAAGCAGCCAAGAAGCTGATAAAATTTCGCTATATTTCACCTTTTATTTCAAAATTAAATGAAGCGCATGGCTTTTATTATTAATGTTTTATAAGGGCATTGAAAGTTATTAAAGCCATTGCACAATGGGCAGAATTGAAATTGTTTGGAAATATCTATAACTTCTAATCGGCTTGTTGAGATTTGGGTAGAATTTTTCACAGCCGTAGCAGAGCTGTATACAATGTTGGAAGGTGCACCCAATAGACAACTCTGTGGCGCAGATAAGGGGCTTAAATAAGGGTGTCTTTGACATATAAAATTTCTCGTCCGGTTTTAAATATTTTTATATATCCTTGCTATCGACTTATTTGCTTTTGGAATTTTAACTCAATTTTGCAAGTTGTTGGTGAATTTTTCATATATATTTTAAAATATATTAGAATCAGTTTTTAAGGCAATCGGCTATTAATTCTTTTTTGGTTTAAAAAATAAAAAATAACAGTTATTTTACTTCTCTGGTTTAAATATATCTAGATAGATTCAGGCTTTAATTGGAATTATTATTTAAACTTTCTACATAATATTTTTATTAAAAAATTGTGTGTTTATAAATATTTTCAAAAATATCTTCGCGACCCCTCATGAATGTCCTTACGGACCCCTTGTGGGTCGCAAACCCCCATTTGAGAACCGTTGCTTTAGATGATCACACATAACCCCTAGTAGTCTTTAAAGTTGTATAATTTAAGAAATTCTCTATTAACCCTCATAAAACTATTGGAAATTTAAAGATTTCTAGGGAAGTACGTGTGACAAGGTAGAGACTTGACTAGTACTACAATTGTGTACTCCCATCTGTGGGTTATAAAACATGAGGGACTAATTTTCTCTAACTCTTGTCTTTATAGCCTTAAATCTTATCAAGGAAACTAATTTTCTTTGATCCTTAAAGGGTTTGAAAAATGTGACGTGATGAAAAATTTTAATTTTACTTTCTACACTATATCCTAGGCCTAGGGAAAATTAATTTTACCCATTTATTTGATATATAATTTGTTTGGCGATTTTGTTGTTCTCTGTAATTAGTTTCTATTTTAATATAAATCATGTAACTTGACAAGAAATTTAATTAAATGAATTTTTGAAACTTTCAGTGTAATAATTCCTTATAAAAGATTGACTCATGTATGGGTACTTATTTTGATTTAAATTATTAATATTAATAAGCATAGTTTTTTATATTTACTTTATATGAGGATTATCACTCCCTCTAGAATTTTGTTAATTTTTATTAGGGAATATGACTAAGAAAAAAAATTAAATAAATCATCATATATGTTAGTAATTATTTATTCATTTAATTAAAAACTTGTTTAAATTTACAACTAAAAAATATTATATTAATTACTAAAAGCAAAAAACAGAATAAAAAATCCAATTAAAAAATTTATCAAATGAATTAAGTGGATGATTGAATTAATTAAAAATTTAATTATGAAATAAAATTTTACTTAAAATATGGTAATAATTTTTTCTTTGGAAAAGAAAATTATTGACCCTCAGTTATCGGCATTATTACTTTGACTTCCCTTTTCTCAAGGACCCAGAATATATTTTACCAAGTCCTAATTGAAATTACTTTTTTTGAAAACGGAGATACAAATTGGTTAAGTATTATTAAAATGAAAAATTTATTTAGTTCCTTTCACTATAATTGAAAAAAACCTTTTTCGAAGCAGTTGATAACAAACGTATCTCTAATCTTTTGAACTTTACTCGTTCCTTGATTTTGTGAATCGTATATAAAATTGAAAAGTTAAATTCCAAAAAATCATCTTCAAGAATATATTGCAACGAAATCTTTTTTCAAAGTTGAAGAACAAAAGTTTATGCCCCTCGCCAACTGACATGATAAGAAACTCTTTCACAATGGTAAAAGTTTTAAACATTTCATAACTTTAGGACTTTTTCCCGCAGTTAAAAAATTATCTTAATTTAATATATTTGGATGACTGCTGTGCTTAATCACGATCTTTTCCGTATTCACATTTTGAAATGAGCGACTTAATGAAATTTCATTCCGAACGATGACCCTGTTAATTTCAATACATATTAGGGTATTTTTTTATACCCACCATCAAAAAGATGGGGGGTATATTGATTTTTATATTTTTAAATGTTTAATAGGATGCTTAGGATAGCTGATAATTTTATTTGGTTTAGGTAGGTATGTACCCAAAAAGTCTCAATGAAAAATCAGTACTAAATCATACAATTTAATCAAATCGTAAAGAAAATGAAAATTGTCCCCAAAAGCTTGAACTGGATCCTCGTCTGGGTGTTGCTGATGACTAGCTCTAGATAATGCAAAATAATATAACTAATAATTAAGTATAAGATTCGCAAGAGCACAAAAATATTTCTCAATATGGTTGTCCCCACAATATTATTTTCATTGCAAAGATGTATTTTCATCGCAAATGTCGCTACTGTTTTATATTATATATTTTATTTTAAAAAACAATTTCGTTCTCATTCCTTCACAATTATATTGCTGGGATATGTTCAGTAATATGTTTAAACAACAACAATAATGTGACTCAAAATATTATTGTTGTTAAAATTATTGTTGTTAAAATTAATTCATTTTCAATAATTGAACTTATTATTGTGTTAGTAATTTTGAATGGACAACAAAATGTTTGCCAATACAAAGGCAATAATATACCTTATTAATACTTGACAATAAATATAGTTGCTAATTTTTATTCAGTTTAGTGAGCTTCTTGTACAGAGTTAGATATCTGCTGAAGTGTTAAAAATATATTAGAAAATATATAAATTATCTAAATTAAAATTAAACTAGACATAACAATATTGTTACAGATCAACTATATTTTTATTGTGATTTATTTAAATTCATGTGATACATCTAAATATAATATAATTTACAGACAACCATAAAATCCAAACATATTATGACTCAATTATTACTCAATTATGGTTGCTATTCACCATATCTTTTCTTAGCATGATGATTTTAATTTTTCTAAACATTTCAAATTAATTGTTAAAAAATTAAAAATCTCTTGACTAATTTCAAAATTTCTAAATAAAGAAATTATTTAATTATTTTTAATATAAAAAATAATATTTTTTGTACATTACTTTACTGTTTAAATTAATTCAAAATCAAATTATTTTCTAATTATATACATTTAAAGACAACTGTAGACAACTAAAACTCAAGATAATCATCAAAATCAAGCTTGACTCGTGCCAATTAAATGAATATTTTTTTCTTTTCTTCTTTTGTTTTTTAATTTCAAACTTATAAATAATTTTCTTTAGTTTAAAATCAAACTGTTAATATTGAGAAATGGAACATCATGTTATAAACAATTTAAACTACATTTCGAAATAAGAAAAAAGAAAAAAATCATTCAGCTAGAAAAAAGCGAAAAACGGCAATACTAGTTTGTTTAAGAAAAAAATATCATTTTTATGGGAACACGTTCTAAAATGTTTTTTTTTTATTGTATCTAAAAAAACATTTTATCACTTTTTATTTATTTTTATTTATAAAAAATATAAATGTTAAATAAATGTTTATAAAATAAAGTTTTATTGTTTCCTTTTTGTTTCCATTTATTTGAGTTGACATATTGATGTTGATAATATTTATTTCTAGGAATTAAAAACAAAAAATTACTATGTCAACTGAATTGTAAAAAAATAAAAATTAAAAGTTTTTTTTTTTTTTCATTTAACATGAAGTTTTCTTGGCAACAAATTATACAAAAGAAACTATTATTTAAACAAATGTTTGTATGTATTTGTAGGTTTAATTTTTCTATTTTAATTTACAAAAATGTTTTATGGCGATTTTTAAAGGAAGATTAAAATGCAGTTAATCATAAATAAAACCGACATATAGTTGAAAGAATTAAATGGATAATTGTTAAAGTTATATATAAAGCAGAGAATAGAAACTACGTTTATATGGCAACTGTTGGTAAATAGAAATAATTTTGCAAATAATTAAATCGCAGTTTATGAGGCACTTATTATTAAGAAAAACATTAACTTATATGTTGTTTGCTGGATAGTAAAAATATGTTTTATCTTAACTATCAATTACTATGTTTATACGATTTATTTTTCCCATTTTATTTTATAAAATATAAGTTAAAAATTTAGCTTTTAAAGATACTACGTTTATACATTTGTACATACATCATAAATTGTTTATACGACAGTTAGTATACAGAAAACGATTTAATTAAAAATGAACAGTAAAAATGCTATAAAATATAAATTAAAAGTTTATACGTTCATTTTATTTAACCTTATAACTAATGAGTTAAAAATATTTTCTAATTTGTTAAATAGTGAACTCTTCAATAAGAAATAGATTCATAGAATACAACAGTTGTTAAAAATTAAATAATATCGTCAAAAATTCTATGACCTATTAAAAGAAAGTCTTTCAATTTAAACTACTGTAAAATATACCGTATAAACATTGATTCTTTGAAAATTATCTTTATTTTACAAATGCTTTTATATAAACGTAGTTAAGTTTTAATTTCGTGATTTAGTTAAAGGCAAATTGATCCAGCGTTTACGCCACAAAATCTTTTATTTTTTAACAATTTTATTTTCATTTATATTCCGTATAAACGTAGTATTAATGCTTATATAAAACGAGAAAGTTTTTTTTTAGAGTATCATGCTTCAGCTGAGGTAATAAGCTGTCAAGAGTTGAATGATTCAGAAGCAATTTGATGGGTATGATAATTAGCATCCTGACAAGAATTTTTTCTAAAATCGTAGGGTGTTCATCAAGCCACAATTTTTCACTAGAATTTTTTTACTCTTAATGCTTTTAATAGTTTTAGCGATTTTTCTTGTATTTTTGATGATTTTATTGAGATTGAAAATTTGTTTAAGTGAAACTTACTTTAATATAAGATTAATGATTATGATTTGAAATAATTTTTATTGAGTTTTGATTTTTGGCATTTTAGCGATTTTTTAGTTATTTTTGTTAAATTATTAGTCAAACTTTTATTATATTTGCATTGGGAGTAGATCAAGTAAGAATTTCAATACTTTTAAATCACCGTTTCTTCAGATTTGGTGAAATTTTTCATATTTTTTAGCTTTAGGTTTTTTTTTTGGTTTTTACGATTTTTTTAATATATTTTCTTGGTAATTTCTTGAAGCTATACTGATTTGATCCATACGTTTTAATAACTTTTTTTTAATATTTGCTGATTTTTTTCATATTTTTAGCTTTAGTGATTTTTTTCGCGTTTTTTTTTTTTTCAGTTAATTTTCTTAATTTTAAGTGATTTTTTGGAGCTAAAGTGATTTTATCATAATATTGATTTCGAATTCAATCAGATAATTTTTGTTTAATTTTAAATTTTGGCATTAAAGTGATTTTTTAGTTTTAGCAGGTTTTAAGATTTTCAGCATTTTTATCATTTTTTTTTTTCTAATTTTATTATTTTTTTTTTTTTTTTTTTTTTTTTTTTTTTTGAAGTTATACAGATTTTAACGCATGATTAGTTAATGAGTTTCTACATAATTCTTCTTAAGTTTTGAATTTTATAGTTTTAGACGTTTTTTAACTTCTACTTTACTTTTTTTAAATTATGATAATTTTTTTACATTTTAGCGATTTTTTCAATTAATTTTTCTTTATTAGTTAATAATTTCTTTTTCAAATCGATGCATTTAAATTTTCTGAGTTTTGATTTTTGTCGTTTGAGCGATTTTTAGTCATAATTTTTAATGAACTTTGATGTTGTTTTTAACGTTAGTTAGTGATTGGTGCACTTTATTTTTGTGGAGTTTTTTGACCTCTAAGCGATTTTTAGCCATTTTTTTTTTTTGAGTTTGCTGTTTTTTTAATTATGGTATTTTTTATATTTAATTTTTTTTGATCTTTTAGAGTTATATTGACTTAAATATAAGATCAATATTTTGATTTGAAACAAAATTCAATTTTTTTTTTTCATTTTAGCGATTTTTAATTTTGGTCCTTTTTCTTTTTTTCTTTTTACTTTTTGTTTTTGCTTAAGCCAATAGTTATTGTCTTAGTTTAGTTTACTGCAAATTAACTCAGCATTTATGCAACATAGTTTATATTTCTTTACAAATTTTAATTTCAAATAAAACTTCCGTATAAACACAGTTATAATCATGCTTTAGCTGAGGCGCTTAATTAAAAAGGGATAAAAAATTCTGATGAATATGAGAATTCTGATGAAAATTACCTTTCGTTTAACTATAGTAATAATCATGCTCTAGCTAAGGTTCATGCTCATGGGTTAAATAATTCAAAACAAATTCTGTT
>MINK01176333.1:0-12033 GCA_001735545.1 Phormia regina | reverse complement strand
TTTTCTAACGTATAACATTTCTTTATCAATTGGTATATAAATTGAAATAAAAGAAAAAACACATTTCAAATTATAATTATTTACAGACATTAATATCATGTCTAGTTTATCATCTATTATTAAATATTGGATCAATGGATCAATCAAATATTCACTCAATGTTCTAAAATAAAAATATACCAAACAATTTAATAATGGGTCTGCTACTTTTTGAATAATTTAATTTAGTCTAACAGAAAGGTCAAAATCACATTAAGAGTAATTAAAAATATCGTTTAAACATATATTGTTTGCATTTTAAACATATATTGGTTGTATTTTAATACGTTAGTAAAATAAATAAAACAAAAATATTTTTTAAATAAATTACACAATTTTTATAACAATTTCCTTTATTATCTTTTAACTATAGGGTTTCGAATACATACATATATTTCTTTAATATATTACTTTAAAAATCCTCCGGATGGGGCTAATTATTGGGATTTTCTTTTAAATTTTAATACAAAAATTACATGAGTTCGATGGAATATTAAAAAAAAATCTAAAATTTAGTATTATTTTTTAATATATAAAAGAAAAAGTACTTCCTATTTTCCAACTAAAAAATAATCATAATTTTTAAAATTTTTACATTTTCTTTTATTACAAAAAGGTAAAAAATGTTGAAATATTTTGTGTTAATTCTCCGACGAAATTAGTTAATTTACTGCACATAAAATGTGGGTGCACTAATAAAATATTTGCCTTAAAGTATTCTCTCATATTTTAACATTTATAAATCTACATTAGAATACTTAATATTTATGTGTGTATTTAGATTTATAACTGAATGAGTTTGATTCATTCTTAACTTTAACAAGGACTTTAAAAAATGACCTTTGCTATTACTGAATGTTAAATTTATTTCATTTTTTTAGCACAACCATTTCCGCAACTTTTTTGCAAAAAAAGTCCCTAGTATATACAGAAGCTGCACAAACCGGAAACCCGATTTTTAAGCAAATTTAAAAACAGATCTTGCTGAATTTCAATAGCAAAATTCTTGGAAAGATTTCCGATAATTTGATGTATACATTATATATGCCAGTTGTGGGTGTGCTTTATAAAAGACATTTCAACCGAAACACGGATGAACGGATCGGATGGACATGATTCTATCGTCATCATTTCTTATAAGGAAAAAAAATTCTGTTTTTGAATTTTTACAGTTCTTAGAAATTGACATAATCATTTTGTTGAATGATGCAAATTTTTAATTGAATGAATTATTTTATAATATAGTAAGTACTGGAAATTATTCAATATTTTCTCTAGAAAATAAAATATTTCATTATTCCAATTAAATATAAAAGTTAATTTTAAACCCCTTAATATTTTTTTAAACCTTTACTCTTAATGTTTTAATTTTTATTATTATTTTATTTAAATTTTCAAAAAATGAGAATACTCATGAATGTTATTTTCATTTTAATAGCATAAACAACAAATACAAATGTATTTTCATTTAGCATAAATATTTATGTATATGAAAATGGAAAATTAATGCAAAAATACGCACCCTTACAATTTACATATTAACACTTTATTTTATTGTTGTTTTTTGGTTTTCTTTTTTATGTTTAAAAAAAATTGTTTAAAGGAATTTATTAAATATTTATTTATTATTTATAAGAATAATCAATAATAACAAAAATATAGAGACAGATAACAAATGGTTTTTATGCTACAAGATGTTAAAGCAAATAATATATAAAGGGATATTTGAAAAATACTGATATAATAAATATATGTTTAAATATTAAATTTAAATATATTGTTTAAACATCATTTTAAATTATTTAAATTTTTTTTTTATAAAATTTTCTAAATATTTATACTTTGTAATATGTTTATGTTCTTTGTTGTAGGGTATTAAATAATGTTATGAGAAAACAAAATAGCTTAACAATCAATCAATAAAACTTCCCAGTATATTTTTTTTATTTCAGTTTAAAAGGCAGCATCATGACAAGTTACTTACAGAAAATTCTATTATTACTTTACATTTCGCATTTCTTTATATAACCAAACAAAAGGGATATTCACTTATTAATATATCAACTAAAAAAGAAGTAATAATCACAGCAAAAAAATGATCAAGAGTTTCCAAAATAGAACTGAAACCAAGAGTATATTTTTAACTTTTTTGGAATTT
Source organism: Phormia regina (assembly GCA_001735545.1). Lineage (NCBI taxonomy): Eukaryota > Metazoa > Arthropoda > Insecta > Diptera > Calliphoridae > Phormia > Phormia regina. The sequence goes on along the minus strand of MINK01176333.1, from coordinate 9,836 downwards.
ACCAAAAATTACTTCTAAAAAAAGTGAAAATAAATTAAAATCTAGGCAGAAAAAAATTAATTAATTTCTAAGTAAATTAAAATTTTTATAATTTTAAAGCATTTTTGTGAGAACTTCGAAAGCAAGGAAGAAGTAGTATAAACGTAGAACATCCTACCAATGACAACCATGGGTTAAAAAAAGTGCTTCTGCAGCTCTATTGCACTACTAAGTACTTCCATACAATGACAACAAAATGTTAAATTCATGACTTTTTCAGATATGTTTTTGCTGGGTATATTAAATACATAGTTATAAGCAAACAAATACAATCAATCATCAAATATGTTAGTAAGTAAATCATTCAATTAAAAACTTGTTTAAATTTGCAACTCTCACCAAAATTAATTAATTACTAAAAACTGTAAAAATTTAAAAAGAGAAAAAAATTCCCAATGAAACAATTTATTAAATCAATTAAATGGATGATTAAATGAATTAAAAACGTCAATTCATTTAATTTGGATATATTTATTAAATTTTAATGAAAAATTTAACAACTTTGTTGATTGAAAAATATATGGGAATATTTTTTTTCTGTGTACATACTTCTGATTGATTAATAAATTTTTAAATTAATTAAAAATTGCATTCAAGAACAGAATATGTGGTAGACCTGAATATTCTTAAAATATATGATCTCAACTCTACTTTGATCTCTTATGTGGTATAGTATAGAGTCTCGTCTATAGAATACAGAATCTTTATTAACTTATTGACTATAGTCAAGTCAAATATTCACTATCCATATTCTCTCCAAAATTTGGAACAAGATATAATTGACGATATATATCACAAGAAGAACCCAGTGAAATTATAAATATTGAAAGTGCCTTTATCACATTATCGTCTTACAGATTCCATTAGATGTGAATTCCCTTACTATTTATGTTATGTACATAAATAAATACTGATAAAAATTCGAAGAATTTTTCATTTCCAGTTTATTATTTTTCTCTCAATCGTTTGCAGTTCTCGCACATTGTTAGTTCATCTATTGTTTATTATTAAAATATAAATATGAAAAGAATATGTAAAATGTAAAAAAAGGAATAATAATTCAAGATAAAAAATGCTTTATCAGTACACTGCACTACATAGACAAAACAGCAAATATATTTAAAAAAAATCTGAGGAACTTAAAATAATCTAAAAAATATTTTGATTAGTATATTAAAATGAAAAAATCAAATTTGAATTCTATTCGATTTTATTTACAAATGCCTTTTCTCGATGCATTTCGCTATCACATTGTGGACATGTAGCACAATATAAAAAATTCTATATAAAGTGACTAATATTTAATTTATATGTGGGCTACAACTCCTATGGATTTATTCGCCATGTTCAAAGTTGTATATGAAAGTTTCTTCTTTAAATGTTTAAGAATTTCATTAGACACTATTTTAGACATGCGAACGTTATATTTTCTTTGTATAGAGTCTAACTACCCACTGAACCTATCATTCCCATTTTCATTTCATCAATGCAATTTACTGAATTTACTTTATGAAATTCCTGATTATTTAATTCAACGAACACATTCATTGTTTTGAAAGACAATAAATTTATTTCTTAACGAATTAAGTAAATCAGTTTTTTAATTAAACGTAATGGATCATTGATTTAAGAATATATATATAATATACATTAAAATAGAAACTCAATGTATAATACATTGATTCAATCAAATTAAATTAAATGGTAGAATTTCTTCATAGCAACCAATAAAAAGTTTGTTTTATGTCAAGGAATTTAAATAATCTTCCACTTTTTGGTACCAAAATACTCGAAATCCCAGCGGAAAACTAATTTAAAAAGATGACTTTTTTATTAAAATGGTCGCCCATTTAATTCAAAAATTGAACGCGGAAAAATAAATTTAAAAATATTTTCAAAATTACCAAAGTTTGCATTAGACTTGGGGAGAAACCGTTGCCCAGAATCTCTGCATTTTTTTTTGTCTTTTAAAATTATTACAAAATTTAAAAAAATGTAGGATTTGCTTGGATCTAAATATTTCATAAATTAAAAAAAAAGTAACCTGCACATAAAGGCACATTTATGGAGAAATGCCTACCATATGGTTTTCTTACATTCAAGGAATAAATTATTTTTTTTGAGAATATAAAATACTATATACCGGGGTAAGCAACTTTGAAGGTCTACTCTACCTTAGTACTAATGTTAATAACCTGTTAATAAACTACTATCAAATTTTGAGCAAATCATTTACTTTGAGTTTAACAGCTGTTCAAACCATACGATATCTTGTATTTTTTAAAAATGGAAAAAAAGTTAATTTCGAGTACACGTTAAGTATTATTTTTTGCGAAAGAAAAACCGTCAATCAAACCAAGGTAAGCTCGATAAATACCAAGGGGACTCTGCAACATCGATTTCAATGGTAAAAAATTTCGTTTCGTTGTGGTCGCACAAAGACAAGTGACGCTGAATATTCTGGTCGGCCAATTGAGGTCAGTTTCATATGGCAGTGTGGTTTCGATTTTAAATGATCAGAAGGGGTTTAAGAAAGTTATCAGCAAACGGGAAACCCCGATTTAATAAGGATTTAAAAAGAAAACGACCCCATATGGCTAAGAAAAAAGTAATTTTTCTTCAAGATAATGCATGGGTGCACACGTGGTAAAACTTTATGAATTGAGCTACACAATGGTACCTTATCTGTCATATTCTCACAATTTAACCTCTAGTGACAACTTCGTATTTCCAACCCTAAAGAACTTGCTCGGTGGAAAGAGATTTAGTTTCAACGATTAAATTATTGACCAAACAACAAATGCCTATTTTAAGGACCTCAAAAAATNCNATTTTTTAGAAGGAATACAAAAACTGGAGAAACGTTGACCTAAGTGTNTTGAATNAAAAGGAGNTTATGTTGAAAAATAAATCTTTGTTTTGCAAAAAACACTATGATTCATTCAAAAAGTCACGGACNTATTGANTCGTATTTCACTATAACTCGACNACGGTATGGANGATTTATATACAAAATATGTNNAATCAAATTGTCTTTTCATCCGCTCAATAGTTTTGGGATATAATTCGAAATAAGTNTCCNAAANAATTCTNTANTCTAAATTCAAGATTTTTTAACAAANTTNATTTTTAAAAGTAAAAACTGTTTTATATTTTAGTCACTTAAAAATACATTCTTAAAGAATNTAAAATCTATAGAATTGTCTTTCTTAGTTGANTTTAAAATAAGTCTATGTTTTAATAAACATATTCTCTAGTGTTAATAATTAACTAATTAGCTTTGTAATTTATTTCTTAGCATAAAGTAGGAGGAGAGAGAAATGAGAAATAATTACATTTGATTCATTAACACTTTATTGTTGTTTGTTTTACATTTTCTATATGTATATATCATGATAAAAGGAATTATTATAGATAATTTTAAATGTACATCTATGTCAATGTCATAGACATACGAGGGTAAACTATCAAAGTCGGTGTAACACAAAATAAGGGATGTCTACACTGAAAAATGTATTTTTAATTTTATTAATTTTTTTCCAATAATTTATTAAATTAATGTACTAATTCATAGTCCCAATGAAAAGATTCATTAAAATTCAACGAAAAAATTACCGCTATTATTAACATATCATTGAAACCAGTACTTAAATTTATTTCTTAATAAGTCAAGTTAATTGATTTAATATATTAGTACATTGAATTATTTTTAATGTACGGTTTCAATAGGAGAAAATATAAGTTCATGGAAATTAATGAACTGTTCACGGGAATTATTTATTTTATTTAATGAACGTGTTGATTGATTTAAAATTGTATCAATGAACTTTTACATTGAATTTTATTATTAATGTATGGCAATACATGGTTTTAATGAACCTGTTCATAGGGTCAAAATTAGTGCAAAAAATTATTGAAACAATTAAATTTTTCATTGAATTTATATACTTTTTTGGTTCAGTGTAATGGCTATTCATTTTCTAAATTTTGTTTCTGCAATATGCCTTGTATTGCTTGAATATTTAAATCTCATTTAACCCTTGGCTAAATATAAATAAACTGTCCCCAAAAATTATTTTAGATTTTATCTTAAGTGGAAAATTCATATAATATTTTTCGATATAATTTTAGCTTTAATCGATTCACATTAATCTTCATCAAGCTTTAATATGTTTAATTTGATAAATGTTTAAATTCCCTTAAAATTTTATTGATTTAATTAAATTAAAACGTTTATTTTTTTTAAATATAATCATGCTTTCTCACGGATTAATTTATCATAAACATCATCATCACCATCTCACTTAAAATATTTATTTATATTTAGTGTTGTTTTTTATTTTTTATTATTTTTTCATTCTTTTTTATCATTGTTGTTGTTATTTTTAATCCAACATCACCATCAATTGACCCCAGCTAACAAAGTATATTGATAACAACTTGAGGGGATTATTGATTTGACATTAGTAGAGCAGCATAAAGGGCGTAGGTGTTTTAATTTTATTCACGTCATTACATTTTCATACACAACCATCAAACACGTGAATAAAATTTCCTTTGGCATAAAATTATTTAACTATTAGATAATAATTACTTGCATATAAATGATGTAATTTTTTTATGCTCTTACTTTTAATAATATTTAATGAAAAATATATTAATATTGATCTCTTTTTTTATTCCCTGTGCTTAGAGCACTTTCATTAATTACAAGTAGAATTAATAAATTAAAAATAAGAGAAGATGACTTAAGAACAGCTGTAGTAGAAATATGTAAAATTATATATTTTTATTCGAGTTGATGAAATTAATAAAGATGAGCTATTTTTAGGGACACTTTTTTTTAAATATTTTTTAATAAATATTTATCAGTAACATTAATGGTGTTATAAATAGGTTTCACAAAAAATTTATTATTTTTAAAATTTTATAGTTTTATTAAATATTAAAACAACTTTTTTCTTTAAATACTATTTTAAAAACAAGCAAATAATAAGCACTCCTTACTGAGTAAGCCATAAAGTAATTAGGGACTTTTTTATAAAACTATTTTCAATAAAATCTTTTATATTTAAATTCAAAAATATAACTTGAATTTAAATAACAAATATTAACATTTTAAATAATTAATGATATATTTAATATTATTTTTTATAGTATGTAGGGTGATATTTTAAATATTAAAAAAATAACTCAATTCTATAATTAATCAAGCATATTACAGCCAAGCGCTGTAGATGTATCGCAAGTTAATTGACATTTTCGTAATATCCCTTTCTGCCTCATTTTTTCTATTTATAACTAAACAATCCTTTAAGGAATTAATTTGAAAATATTAAAAGTTATTTTGTTACTAAAGTGAAGAGGAAAAAAATTAAATAAATAATTGAGATGTTATTAAAAAGAGCTGTCTCACAAAATTGAAATAACTTTTCGAGAATTAATAAAAATATATTTAATAAATTACTTGGAACACAAATTAGTGAAAATACCCATTTAATAGTTATATAGAAAAATTTTAAAAATTGGTAAAAATTATTAAAATTTTTCCATGTAAATTACAAATGAGTATTTAAGAATAAAATCTAGACTTATAATTTGATTTAAATGAATAAAATTATTTTATTTTATTTTTTTTTTATTTTTTTCTTATAAAACTGCAATAATAGTCTTATGTTTATAAAGCTCTCTAAATCACACTGGAGAAGATTTATAGCATAAGACATCATATGTGCATGAGATCTATATTTGGGATCAAATATATATCGAGCTATTCTATTAAAAGTTTGCTTCAATTTTGTAATAGCATTTTCTGATATACCAGAATATACTTCTAAGACGTATAACAATATTGGAAGACATAATTCCATAACAACGCTCCTTTTCACTTTACTAAATTTATTCTTAATGAAATATAATTTAAATGAAAGTCAAAGTTTAATTTGTTATTTATATAAAACCCGAAAATCCTGTAATATGATACAAATTCTATTTCCTTTGAAACATCTTAAGTACCCTAATAACTTGCGAAAACCACATACATCTCGTTTTAGAAGGATTCAAACTGAGACAATTTATTTTAAACCACTCCAAAATAAATTCTAAATCTTTATTAATATTATACTTCAAAAAGTTGATACGTATAACATTTACAAAATTGTATTTGCTAGTATAAGTCGTTCTCATATATCATAAATAGAAGTGGTCTTAAAATGGATCCCGGAGCCAATCCTCTTATGGTTTTCTGAGTTAAAGGCGTAGCAGACCGGATTAGTTGCAGTGAGATGACCCAAAGTTAAATTGAGTTAATAATTTTGTAATTAGTATTTCATGAACGAAAGAGTCAAAAGCTCAGCTGAAATCAATAAATATGAGAACAGAATTGAATTTGTTGTCCATATTACTCCTTATATTTTCAGAACAATCTAACATCAAGCCTGTAGTACTATAGAGTTTTCTAAACCCAGATTGGTAAATATTTAGGTAATTACCCGAATGGAGATGTTCCAAAAATTGCTAAATAGAGCCTCGAATAAATAATATTTGAATTCATTACATACATGGAATGGTGGTATAGAAATATTATTGTTCACTATTGTTCTCAGTGAGAGGAAACATCTCCATATAATATTTTCAAAATTGCACACATGAGAAGTTCTCACACGTCTCATTACAAATTTAACTTTCTAACGATACTTGCAGTATTTACTGCGATTTCCATTAGACGGGTCTTCATTAGACGGGTGTCCTCCAAGCTAAAATTTCTACGGGCCCCATTTATTATTCAATAAATTTTGTGATAATTATTAAATTATTATTTATTATTTTGATATACACGCTTTAATATAGAACAATATTTTTCTCATTTTTCCGAAAAGAAATAAATTCACATCTTCTTAAGAACCCATATGTGCTAACAATGTTGTTGTAGATTTAATATTTAAAAAAAATAATTAAACATTTCGGATAATCCTAATTTTGTTGCTTTTGATCTGCACAGCACTGTATGCTGCTTTATAATAAAATAGCATTTTATATATATATTTTTTTTAATTCTTAAAGAAATTAAATTTTATCTATGTTAAAAAATAACAAATCTAACAATTCGTTCTGAATTAAAAAAACTTACTTACTTTATAATGATTTGTATCGTAACTTTCTGAGAAATATGCGGGCCGATATTCAGTGTTCATCATATAAAGAATATTTTAATATATTGGGGTGCATTTAATGTATCTAAAATTAATTTGAACACTTAAAATATTTCTGACAAAAATATTTTCATATATAATATTTTTAAAAGGAACATTTTAATTTGTTCTCCCGCAAAAACAAAAAACTTCTTTTCAAAAATTTAAATTAAAATTTCCCCCCACACTTGTTGATTTAATCAGACTACAAAATAAACAACCAACTTTTCAATTTAAAATCATCACCTATCAAATGTCACAAAATATGACAGCCAACTTTAACCTTAACACTAACAACAACAACAACAATGGGAAAAATACCAAAAAGTTTTAAAAATTTCATTACTAATAATTGGAACTTATGACTTAGTGGCACGTAGTCGAAATGTAAAAATCCAAAAACCAATTAACAGCGGCAAAAGTTTGTTGACGGCGTTAAACTAAATATTTTAATCTTTCATGCTCATTTGTCAGACATAAATTGACATAAATTTCATATAATTTGTTGGGGAAGTAAATTATTGAAATATTTTTGGCAAAAACCAAAATACAAGAGAAAATATTTATAGCGAAAAGAAAGAAAAAAAAAATAAACCAGAAAAAATGTCATAAAAAGCCAACAACGAAAACTCCTGTGGGAAACCTAATACAGCCCACTCACCCGTTCTTTTTAAAACGGAAATGGTAGTATGACTTCCAATACCCAAAAACTTTTAACCTCAAAGAATTTGTTGGGGTTTTTTTTCTTTCTTTTTTTTTTTGGAAAAAAAACATTTAAGTAAGTAAATAAATTATGACTTCAACACCCACTTGCTACTTATAACTTATACTTATATTCTGATACACACACACATATGTACATCTTACACATACTTAAATATTTATATATGTATGTGCGTATTGTTTAAGGATAATAGCTTAAATCCTTAACACATACTTTGATATTTATACCACATATTTATGTATATAAGTATATATGTGTGTGTGTGATTTTTATTTTAAATACCTAAAAAATAAAAAAAGGAAATATGGGTATGGGCTCAATAAAAATCCTTTTTTATTTATTTCATTGATAATTTTTTTTTTTTTTTTGTTTTTTTTCTTTCTTTTTTTTTTTTTCGTTTTTTGCCAAAAATTGTTAAGCCGTTTGTTTAACATGATAACTGAAAATAACCTTGAACATATTCAGTTCATTTGTTTATTATGAACTGCTTGCATGTGTGTCTGGGCATAAAAATTCTGTAATTTTTGTCAATTTTATGAGTGTGTGTATACACACACACACACACTTCTATATATGTTAGTATTCATGTAAATAATTTTGCGTGCCAAGTGTTGTGTGTATGTGTGTTGTTTAAAAATTTAACTTTTTTTGTATTGCTATCCTTAGCTTTATATTAAGTTTTGTTTATTTTGTGAGTTACAATTTTATAGTTAAATGTTATTTTTTTTTTTTTTTTTTTTTTNNTTAAAAGTTTTTTTTTTTGGTATTAAAAACAATTGTTTTTAACGTGAGTTAGGATAAGTTATTACATGAATAAGTTTTAGGCAAACGTGATAAGTTTAATAAGTTAATAAAAATTATTTTACTCTTTGATTAAGTTTGATTCTGAGAAAATAATAAAAATAGAACAGAAAGAAATAAATTAATTTTGAAAAGTTCTCTCTCGTGAGAAATGATATTTTTTGGAAGTTTTAATTTTACATACAAAAGAACCTTAAATCTATCTTTGATCTACTTTTGTTGAAAGGTAAAAGAGTATTTTCTTAACTTTTTTTTAACTTAAAAATTAAAGCAACTTTCACAATTGAGCTTCTGGCCACAATTGGATTTCAAGCCAAAAGTATTTCGAAAAGAAATAACAGCTATAAATGAATAAAAAGCGGGTTTGAACTCGGTTAAACTATTGAAATTTTTTAAACTAAAGGGCAATAATTAAAATTTGTTAACTTTTTTCAGACCATGAAAATACCCTAGAGTAAAGACAACCACTTCAAAACTAGTCACGTGGCAGGTTCTAATTCATATGAGGGAAATCTTTAACATGGAGTTGTCATTGGTGGTGGTTAATTATCCCACTGTGACACTTCACAGTATAGGTCCTAGGACTGGTTCAAGTGGACAGGTTCAATATCGATTAAAATCCGGTAATTGTTTACTTTTTAAACATTTTCTTTTTGATTATTATTTTAAATAAATTATATTTTGTCCATAATTTTCGTTAATGTCGATGGTGTTACCCCGAATTGAAACCATCCATGTTCATTTAACGTATATTATATATTAAGAGTCTTAAACATTAAGGGCTCAGCTACTCGAGTTGCCAATTGCGCACTTAATAAACATGTCTTAAATTGACTCTCAACTAGTAAATATTTAGTGTGTTTTTGTCACTTGGTCAATTGGTACTCAACTGGTAGTAATGAAACAGTACTGCTATTGCCACAATTTTTGCATTAATGTAGATAAAATTGTCTTAAAATTAAAAAGTTCCCATGTACAAGTCAGATTTCACAATATTCTGTCCATCACATGAATGTAAGAAAAGACAGTAATAATAAAATCAATAATTGTAGTTATTAATATTATCATTTTGATGATTGGAG
>MINK01176331.1:3590-17123 GCA_001735545.1 Phormia regina | reverse complement strand
GTACAAATATTGTAACATAGAGAAAAAAAATTTTCCTACACCCACCTTAAAGTATACCGTTCGACTCAGAATCACTTTTTGAGTCGATTTAACGATGTCCGTCCGTCTGGTTGGCTGGCTGGCTGTCCATGTAAAGCTTGTGCGCAAAGTACAGGTCGCAATTTTAGAGATAATTTGATGAAATTGGTACATATGATTTTTTTGGCACAAGGACGAAGCCTATTGATTTTGGTCATGATCGGCCCATTATTTCACCTAGCCCCCATACAAATGTTCTCCCGGAATAGAGTTTTAACACTCAAACATACCTTAAAAATTTAAATATTTTAATGAAATTTAACATAAATAAGTTTTAATACAAAGCATAAGATATGTGCCAAATTTCATCAAGATCGGTCCATAATTTACCATAGCTCCCATATTAACCACTCTTTCGAAAATCACTTTAACGTGCATAAATCCCATAAAAATGTTAATATTAATTTAATATTCGACACATATAACATTTATATAAGTATAAGTGACCCTGCAAAATTTCATGAAGATCAGTCCATAATTGACCATAGCTCCCATATATGACCCAATTTCGGGAATCACCAAAAAGTGCATAAATACATGTGAATCTTAGTATCGTAATATTCTGCAATAGTATGTTTTTATTTTCAACTCAATACAAGTATAGGTCAACAATTGGATCCTTCCCGAATTTTGGTACACATAGGCAATGGTGTAGGGTATTATATGGTCGGTCTTGACCGACTATACCTTCTTTTCTCATTTTTATTTGTTTAGCTTTTATTATTATTTCTCATCGAAATATAACAATCCTCGTAACAAAAAAATATTAGCAAACTTAATTTCCAAAAAACATATACAATTAAATAAATATATGAGTTGAGAAAAAACAAACTGAATAAATGAAAGACAAACTTGAACAAACAATTCCTTTTTCAATGTTTTTTTTTATATTATTTTTCTTACATTCATTAGATCAATTCGTAAGCATTTGATATCAGCNNCGACGTAATATTCTGCAGTAGTATGTTTTTATTTTCAACTCAATACAAGTATAGGTTCACAATTGGATCCTTATCCAGTTTTGGTACACATTGGCAATGGTATAGGGTATAATATGGTCGGTCTTGACCGACTATACCTTCTCTCGTTTTTAATATTTTTGTAGAAAATATTTAAAAACAATTATTTAAACAACGAAGTCGTATTTCAGTGAAAAAATTATTAAATTGCAATGAAAAAATTAACACTATTATGAAAAGTTCATTGAAACTATTCATTATATTTATTTCTTTATAAAATAAGTGAATCTATATGATTTATTGAATTATTTCATTAATTCGTTGATTCAATGTACTAATACATTGATTTAATAAAAAAGGAATATTACATATCTAACACATACATTGAGTCAATGAAATATTTCATTAAATTATACATTCAATGCTATTTAATGGAAAATATATTAAACAATTTATTTCAAATGTGACTCTAAAGTTTAAAAGTATTATTATTTTTATATAATAAAGCTTTCGACGAAAAATATTTTGAAAATTTCTATGAATTCTGTCTTTGTATTTTTTGTTGAAAATTTGAATTGAACCTTTAAGGATTTTTTATTTATTTTAGTGTTAATAGAAAATTTCCACGAATAAGTGAAATTAAGTTTAAGAATGTTTTTTTTTTTTTTTGTATCTTTATACAATTCACAAAGATACCAAACGTAAATTTTTTGGTCATAAATTTGTATTTCCTAAACTACTACTCGAACGGAATTGAAATGTTTGAACGAGTTGCAAGGGAGGACCTGAGCTTTCAGAAAAATGATCGTGTAGACACCCTGTGATAATACGAAATAAGCTACAGGGTGTCAAAATTGAGTATAATTAATTGTCTAGAGGCGTTTTTTATTTCAATTTCTTGTTTGCGGTATAGAAAAAAGTCACACAATTATTTCAATATAGTCTAGACATATGGGAATCTGGGCCCAACAGACCTCATAAGAGTTTACTTATAACACTACTATAGTGAATGCTTGTATTATATGCTCTCTTATCTACATTTTTTTTTCTTACATTTAAATTTAATGAATTAAAATTTTATCGGTTTCTTAAAAAAATCTAAGGATCCCATATAAGCTGTAGTATCAAAGATCCCTTTAAACCTATTGACTTAAAAAAAAAAAAAAAAAAAACAAAACAATGAAGTAAATACTAAATAGTATAACAGGTTATATGATATTAAGTTTGCGTGTTAAATACAATTCCTGCTGTCAACTTCATATAATAGACTTTCATAATCGTCTATAGTAACGTTTGTTATACATTGGCACTTCCTCTCTGTTTGTGGTATAAATAAGTAAATTTTAGCAAAACTATATTTGTTTGTATATTTCTTACAACAATTTACACAGATACTGCTATAAACACACACACACACACAGATATACACATACAACACAATTAAGTACAACTACAGCAATAAAGTTTAAGGGGTTTGTATGTTAAAATGCAGCATTTACTAACTGCAGACATAAATTTGTAGGATTTTTTTATATTTTTTTTCACTCTTTTGCTGTTTTTGCATTTCAACCATGTAAAACTACTAGTACAACTAAAACAACAACGACAACATTTGTATTAATTAAGTTAAAGAGCACTATGTGAGAAGGAGGTAAAACTAAGAAAACTGTTAAAACAACTACAACTACATACGTACGTACATACATACAACTTATTTAAAACAGGGTCAAACATTAAATTACAATAAAAACAAAAGAAAAAAATTAAACCGCAGAAAGTTGGAGGAAAAATAAAACAACAACAATTTGCTGCATTGCACCATGCGACACATCACACCCTCAATTATTTTTCTTGTAAAAAAAGAAAAGAAATCAGGCGATTTTAATAACAGAATTTTGATTTCGCTGTTTTTTTTTTAATTTTGTTATTTCCCCTCTCTTTTAATGTTGATTTTTTTTTCACCAAGCGTGGGAATTTCACTTTCACGTTACACAATATTTTTTTTTTTGTTTTTTAATTTAAAAACCGCCTGTAAAACAAAGTAATGTGTTGTGCATGTTTAATATGGAGTTATGACAAAAATAATTTAAGCAAAAACTAAAACGGCATATAAAAACCATAACAATCACATCATTAATATAATAATGTCCTTTAAATTGTTTTTTCCACATGATGTTGGTGATCATGATGACGATGATGTCGAAGTGATTTTGTGAAACAAAAATTATTGTTATTTTTTCAAGGTTTGTTTCTTTTTTTTATAATTTAAAGTACCGACACTTGCCTGCAGCATGTTGCTGACTGAATATTTATGATAGTATATTAATATTTTATGCATATTTAAATGCTAAATGTTTAAATGAAGTTCGACGAAAAAAAAATACCAGAAATCAAGTATGTTCAAGGAAATTAATATAGATTTGTAGTTATAAAAAAAATTTAATAAAAATTTAATTTTACAAATGTTAGAAAACATTACATATATTAATCGGATTTAAATCTAAAACTTGTGTCAAATAGAATAAAAATAGACTAACTAAGGAATGAGATCGAAAAAATTCAAAATCTCAGAAACGGTTACCGATAGAGTTTTAATTGTTTTTATGTATAATTGATAATATACTACAGATTATATAAAAATCTCATTTTTATTCTTCTTGAATTTGTAGACCTTTTCCGTTAAATTTTTAATTTGAGATTTAATAGCTATTTTAGACACTTTTTTGGAACAGGCTGTTCATGTCCTTTTGAAATCTTCATTATTCTGGAATACCTCTTTGCTCCTCTTCAATTTTCTTTTCACAAAAATCCAACATCTCTTCACTGGCATTAGCTCCAGATAATTTTGAGAATTGACCTCTCTTGGTACAAAAACTATGACACTGTTTTGCCACCAATCCAGGGCATTATTAGATAGTAACATGATGCCAAATCGGACTAAAAATATGTAGACACATTTTGTTCTCTTATGCAAGGAAAAAGATTTTTTTGTAAACATTTTTGCAACATATCTATAGAGCCCACTGTAACAAATCACTTGTTTCTTTTGTCGCTACTACATAAATCTTGAAAAACCATGAATTCTTTAGGAGTTTTTGACTACTTTTCTTTCCTAAACTTATTTTAACATATCCTTGAGAATCATCAGCATAAACATTTTGACCAGGAAGCTGCAAAAACTCTACCTGTACATATATTTCGTCATGCATTTTACAAAATAAAAGTTTTTGTATGAAATTTGAATTAAATTTCCGTGCCCTGTTCTTGACTTCTAGATTTTTCCGGCAGCATTCCAGTCATAAACATTTTGGACTTTAACATTCTTGGCCTTCAAAATATCCTTAAATTTTTCACCAAACTATTTTAAAACATTAGAACCGTTTGACAGTAGATATTTAATTCTTTGGCCAATTATTTGTAGAACCAATTTTATTTATTTTTTTAATTGTTTAATCAGTCGAAACGTCAAAACGTCTGTTAATTATTTTTCGATCGCACTCCTTAATTCGTTTTTGGAAATATGAATAAAAGTTTTAGTTACAGCATTATATCCACAATTATATAAATTTTCGATTGTTAATTTCCTTGAATATATACAATGACTTTATGTTCATAATAGCAATGGTTTTCTTTAACTAATTCTTGTCATAGAATATAAATAATTAACGAATAACATGTAAACATATTTCATTCACACTATTATTTTAAATTAAAATGAACATTTATAAAAATAAATATGACAAAATGGAATTATAAAATTTATAACTTATAATAACTTCAATTTGCATTCCAATCATATTATGATGCTCTTAGATTATGGTTATTACAGCTATATTTTTTCCTTGTGCATAACTGTTCATTAGAGTGTCCCGAGATTTCGATGTAGGAAAACCCCTCCAACGATGCATAATAATTAGATGAATAAATTGTTCTTCAGTTCCCTACCAGCGATTTTAAAATCATGGGTCCCATACATTTTGGCAAAAAAAGTTTAAATTTTTTAATCGAAATTGGTATCAAAAAATTCGTAATTTCATGCTGGTTATGGAAAAAATATTCTACAAAATTTTCTAAAGAACTTTTAATGTATTTGGATGAATTTTTTTTTTAAATTTGAAAAATGAAATATTATCAACAGTCCTTACTATAAAGCAGTTTTTTATAATTGTATCCTAAAAGGAACAAAACTATAAAATTTGTATCTATTTTTTTAAGAAAAATATCGACAATTTTTTTTTTGCATGATTTCGATTAATGACGATTTATGGACTAAAATTTTTTAAAATATTTTTTCTATAATTGGCTTAAAATTACGAGTTGTTTGATACCCAAGACTAAACTCAATACTATTTTTTGGACAAAATGTTCTAGACCCGTGTTCCTACAAATTATTGTCTACGAGACACTCTATTCTTCATACAACATATTAAAATATTTTATTTTAATAAAGAAAATACTTGATTCACATTTATTTATTTATTTTTAATTAAGGGTTTTTTATACAAAATCTCAGACACTAAATGGATTATAATTTGAATGAATTAGATTTTTCAATGATATGATTAGTTTTCAACACGTAGTGCAACATCCATAATTTTACAAATCGCTTTTTATGTCGGAGAACTAGAGTCAATTGTGAAAAAGCAGATATTAGAATTGACAGAGAAACCCGGTGTATTAGATTTTTTCCCCAGTTTGTAACTCTGTGTAATGAAACAACTTTTCAAATGGAATATCTTTCTAATTTTCTGTTTCTGAAAGAATATTCGATATATTAGAAATTACACTGTATATCACTATTTCGTTCCGAGATTCGCTTATATGCAGTTATATATTTTTTCCTTGCCACATTCGGAATTACAGTCAATTAATAGCAACTATGTAAGATTGAGCTTACAATTACATTTTTTGTGATTATGACATCTTTAAGATGTTTACGAGTATTAGCTCTCTGTTATGTGCCTAAATCTGTCAATGGCAGATGAAATTCAACGCATTTGTACAAGTACAAGACAATCTGCTCATATCTAATTCCTCCACGTAACTATTATTTACGGTCGACATTATCCTTTTTCTTGTTCGAACATTGAACGAAACATTGCATTTAGATAGTGTGGACACGTTATTGGCACAATTGAGCAACTATTTCTGCCATCAAACGTTATTTTTCGTGCGGAAGAAGGGGGCGCCAAATGTAAAAGTATCAAAGTGAAACTATCGGCAAGAAAAAAATTATGATTTGTTTGACAAATGTTCTGCCCACTCAAAACACTCAAAAAAAGCTAGTCTGGATATAGCTCTTCGAACCACTGGAAGCAGTTCAAAAGACTTAGTTTTAGGACTAGAAATTTAAGCTTAGATATTGGTAGTATCTAATTTACCGTAGAGCTAATATACAATTCCATTTTATCATATATATGAACTAATTTCATCTCATTTTCATATTCATATTTCTTATTATTACAATATGTGCTGCATTAATCATATTGAATAAAAAGAACTGAATGGTTCTATAATTGAGTTATTACTTTTTGAATTAACTAAAGGTTTATATTTTTCATAAATAAGATTTCATCATCAAAAATACTTAAATACCTATTCTAATGCAGAGAACCATATTAAAATTTTTATTGTGGGTAATCATTAAATGATTAAACAGAATCATAAACATTGCTATCATGAACACAGTATTATTGAAATCAATAGAAAAACTACTATATAATCATTGAATAGTTGTGGTGATCATGTTGTAACCATGTTATTTTTCTGTGTGTACATTTCAAATATTTCGTGCACAAATTATCTATTTATATAGGTTTTTAATTGATTTTCTAAAAAAAATATTAGAATATCTTTTTTCTTAAATATTTTTTCTTTCTAATAAATATAACTTAATATACACTTTTTTTAAAATTAATAAACACCCTGTTTATATAAAGAAAAGATATTTAAAATATTACTTGTTTTATATTTAGCGAAATATAATAAATTTCTTTATATTTGTTTGTTTAAAAATTATACAGAAATATCATAAATTATATTATTAAGTAAATCAATATCGGATTAAAACCCCACCCAAATGTCTTGCTGTCTTGTCATATTGTTCATCATCACCATCATCATTATATTTTTGTTAGGGGAACAATAACATCTTTAATTAAGACATTTACATTTGTACACAATTTATTTCGAATTATATTCATCACATTTGTCAAAATTTCCTTTTATATGCAAAACAATATAAAAATGTGTGATTTTTTTCAGCTGTTTTTTTTTTTTTTTTTCTTACTTAAAATTTATTACTACTAGTTTAAATCTTTTCAATTTTTTTTTTATTTTTGTATTTTTTGATTTGTACTTTTTATTAAAACAAAAAGAGAAAAAAATCGCGTTTTGAATTTCAATAATAATATTTTTTATTTTATACTTTAAATTCTCTCTTTTTCTTTTCTTATTGTTTTAATATTTATGTAGAGCAGCGATCTATAGCAAACTGAGTAAAATGGTTTCATATTGTTTTATCAATCTATCCATCTATCCCCTGGTTTATTATTATTATTATGAGAAATTATTATTCACACATGTCTCAATACTATTAATAAAAATAAAAAATAATAATTATAATATAACAAAACAACTCATAAATACAAAATGTACATACATACCTATGTATATATATTAGAGTGCTCCAAAAAAAACGAAGTTTCGAATTTTGCACGACCCCCCCCCCTTTAAAATTGTTCTATGGGTTATAAAAATACGTCGTGCAAAAAATTAAGGCAATAGAACTACGTTAACTGGTGCCGCAACGGCTCTGAAGTTTGAAGATGCATTTACAAGGGGAAAATATGCATTTCTTTCAGTTTTTACAAAAAATTTGTCATTAAATAATTAGTTTTGCATTTAATTGTAAAAGAATCGTAATGTACACAGAAATAGTGTTACAAAAAGATATAAAACTCAAAAATTGGTTGAAAAATGTAAAAGTTATTGAAAATTCCCCAGGCCATTAACGTGTCTCACAGCACTTGAATTAGAAATGTGACAAAAACGTAAAAATATATTTTTGAAAATACGAATAAAAATTGGTATAGTTAAAATATATCTGTATTACTCGAATATGAGCTTTTGTTCTTATAGAATAACGAAACCTGTTCTCAGCTATGTCAAAAAACATGTTGATATTTTTACGGTCGTTTCAAAACCCCTCAAATTTTTAGTTTTTTTTGATACTTTGTAAACAAATCTCATATTTTTAGGAGATCTGAAGGAGATTTAATGGACAACAGATTACGGAATAAAACAGTGAAAAAATTAGGCAATTACTCTTATACCGTTTGCCTGTACCTGCATTTTGAAATTCAGCGGATTTCGAGAAAAACCCCACTTTTATGTAATTATTTTGCAAATCATCCTTTTTTACATTTTGTGTCATTTTAAAGGAACTTTTTCTTTAAAATTTATAATCCACATAATATAAATATAATCAAAAGAGTTTCATTACAATTTGGACGACATAACTTAATAAACTTTAAAGTCAAAAGTCAAATTTTGTAATATTTGGCAATTTGTGGTGGAAACTAAGACAATTTATTTATTAACAACTAATAATTTACAATGATAGTGAAAAAAAATGAAAATACCCTTACACGGCCTGGGGTTAAAAATGACCCCGATTTCTAAAAACATGGCAATTTAATATATTTCAATAAAACCCGTTTGCCCAATCTCATTAATCAGCAAATTATTAAAAAAATTGGGAAAATAGTTTTGCAATAAGAACCAAGACTAGGAAGACAAAGAGGTGTCCAAAATATCGAAAGATTTTACAAAAGTGCAGAAACAACTATTATAATCTCAAAAACGGAAGAGTTATATAAAAAAGGGTTCACAAGTTCATAAGTAGTGATTAGAATAAAAATAAATTTTTCTATGATCTGTAGTATATTACCAATTAAAACTTAAAATATTTTTAATTTTATTTTACCTGTTAAATATTTTTTCGATCGGCCTCTTTAAGTGCATATGTTATGTTTGATAATTTACCATTAATAACAAATTTTTTTTTTTTTTTTTTTTTTTTTTTTTTTTTGAAGCAATATAAAAATAAATAATCCATATTGAAAGTTAAAAATTTTACGAAAATTTTAATTATTTTTATTCTTTTATTTTAATAACACTAAGTTGAGAATTTTGTTAAAAAAAATACAGAAATATGAGTTCAATAGAGAAAGCAACTCAAAAGTAATAAAAAAAAGATATAATGGAAGCATATTCTACTAAGTGAGAGTAAGTCCTGCTTAATCTACAAGCTTTTTATCACAAAAGTAATTTACACAAAAAAAGTAAAATTAATATATTTTTCAGTTCTTTTTTTAGCTGGGTTGCTTTACTGGTACAAAAACAATTTTTAAATAATTAGGCTTAAACAATGGTCTTAAGGACTCCGTTTTACACTATTCTATTTGGTTTACATACCCCATTGATCTATCTATTGTCTTACAAACATATCTAAAGGAAATTTAAGTACGCAGATGATATTCCGCCAATCGCAATTTGAACTGGTCCAGACCAAGTGATCTACATAAAACTGAGCCAATATTTTTTGAACTGGTGATTATATTTTAGTAACATTTCTAAACAGAATATATTGTTTCATTGTAATACTAATCAGACTAATACTAACATAAAATTCAGATTGATAAAAAACAATCGTTGAAAAGCTATTGAAAATACGAAATAATATTATACAGAAGCTCGCATCAACATCATAGAGAGATTATTACTTTAGCTTACAGCTAAACTTTTCCATGGAATAATAAACGGTATTAAATCTTCTAACGATCATGATCCCTTCCGGAGATCAATCTTGTCGAATGTGAGAAGACTACAGTTTTCCAATTCGTGAAACATATTGCTACGAAAAGCGAAAATTTTCTGAGACATTTTGAGACGAAAAAAATACCCAGCAAAATTGCTGCATAATAATAACTCCCCTTACCACCTGCTTCAAAGAAGGCATGATTTTTGTTCGTGATGTCCCACTTGGGAGGGCTCTTTGTGCGCTACTTATTAGGTCATCCATGCCTTTTTATGCGCGTTTTAAGGCACACATCTGTGAATTGATATCATGCCTATTTTAATGTGAATCTTTTAGAGATCCAAAACTATAAAATCATGCTCATCAATGCATCATTCAACTAGCAAAGTTTTGGTTAAAATTGTAAGTAAAAATTGGAGAAGGAAGTCATTCGCTTACAATCCCGCAATCCAGTAAGCGAGAGAGGATGCAGTTTGTAATTGGTAAAAAAGATATGAGCCTAATGTAACTTTTTTCGTCTTCATTTACAGCTTATCCAAATGGTGCATAAATGATGTGGCTATCGGCAGGCATGAAATAATTTTATACTGCTTACGGTACCTAAAAAAATTTTGTGGCTGAGGGTATAGTCCTGAAGCAATACACTGCTATTTGGTCTAATATTATTTAATATTATTTTTGAAATTGGAAAGTAATATTAGGCAATTAAAAAATTTTGTAAACTATATACTTATTTTTCTTTCTTAACGAAATTGTGTTTTTAAATGCTATACATGATAAATAAAAATAGTTATTACCCAGCAAAAATATCGCTGCATACCCAGAAAGCAAGTTGTAAAAGAGAGATAAAAATAACTCTCTTACCAAACCTGCTTCAAGAAGGCATGATTTTTGTTCGTGATGTCCACTTGGTAAGGCTCTAGGAACATACATAGATGTAGTGATCATGCTTTTATGTGAATCTTTAGAGATCCCAGAAACTATAAAATTATGCCTTATATAAATTATTATTATTATTATTATTATATTTTATATTGTTATTATTCATTGTTATTTTCATTTATTGATTTGTTTATAATTAATAATAAGTAATAATCATAATAAAATAATATAATAATATAATAATAATAGTAATAATAATGAATAAGAAAACCGAAATTTTTTTGATCAGTTTCAAAACAAACTTACTTCTTAATACTTTGAACGCTCCGACACAACTATCCAACGCAGTTGAAAATAATTGCATCATCCAACTTAAGTAGAAACTTTTTTTAATTGTAAATAAAAATTGGGAAGATAGAAGTCATTTTGCTTACAACCCTGCATCTAAGGTAAGCGAGAGAGGATTAGATCACTCGATCAAAAAATGTGCCTAAATAAATTTCCTCGCTTCCTTTTACAAGCTTACTCGAAATGCCGCAATCAACCCATGAATGTTTGCTACTCGGCAGGCATGAAATAATTTTTGTGCTGCTTACCAGTACCTAAAATTTTTTTTGCTGGTAGTTTTACTTTAATTTGGGTTCTACTTTTTTCGGAACTCCCTACAAGCCCATTTTCGAAAAAGTTTAGTTTGTTTTCTAAAATAATATATTCAAAACCCGTAAGATAAGAAAGAAAATTATTTGGAACTATATAGCCTAATATGTTGGTTTAAATAATGAAAAAATATTTAATGAGCCACGCTACTACAAAGCAAAGTGCCAATTATAATGAAAAATGCAATTGAATTGAAACAATTTTCCCCCAAACTGCGAATTTCGATTGTTTTTAAACAAAAAATGTGAATGTTTTTAATTATCTGATTTTAGGACCATAATCTATCTACATTCTTAAATTTCATAAAATACTTTATTTGTTTAAATTTTTATTTAGTTTCAAATATCAATATTATTTCTAAAAAATTATAACATTTTTAAAAACATATAAGAGATGACTAACTGTGGAGGTCTTCTCTCTACTATTGTGACCCAAATACTTCTCTAATAACAACTTGGTGACAGTACAACTAATAATCATACGAAATTTTATTTAAATTATCCAGTGGTTCACAAGTTTATCCACACTATCCTCGTACATAGGGAAAATATATATATGTATATATACAAATGTATGGCATGTTTGAGATAAATGTATGTATATGTAACATTTGATGTAAATAAGAGGAATAAAAAAAAAGGATTTTTAACACACTCGATCACAACATACATACATATGTATGTGTATACATAATTTAATTGCATATTTGTCTACATGCAGTACGAATATGTACAAATAACTCGGACTAATCTAAACCACCATCAATCACAATCATCGTCATCCAGTATTGGGTGTGTGGACAAACGTAATATAAAGCATGTTAAAAACATACGGATACATATACAGCCTATGCATGTATGAATGCATCAACAACTATTTGAATTTGGTTGTTCGGTTATAAAAATCCAAAGGAAACTGAAAAAAACAGAAATTCTCATTACTATGTAATACATTTACAACATGGAAATTTGAACGAACTAATTTCTTTTTTTTTTCTTTTTACTGTGAATCATTTAATTATTTAAGATAAATACTCATTGACCAACTATACTTCTAATACAGTGCTAGGATATATTGCCACAAATACTTTAGTACAAATTTTAGAAATTAGTCAGTTATATATATATATATATATTATATAGAATGTTGTAAAATGTTTAATTAGTTTTGGTCACATATCTCCATTGTGTCATACATTCCCACTAATCTTAAAATTGTATCCACTCATCCCACGCATGATAAATTTTGAAAACAGTTTAGATGACCCAGAATAATTAAGAAATATAATGTTAGTTTTTCATTAGAAAATTTCAAATTTACTAAACACAAACAACATATGCATAAGTTATGTACATGTATGTAATATATCAGTTTATACACACATCATGTTTATTTTCTTCATGGAAATTTGTTCATAATAAACATGCATTTGTACTAAATCATTTGAATTTGCAATAAACAATGAAAAGAAAATCAGAAATTATACATTTGTTTTTTGTTAGAAAGATATTGGAAAGTTTTATATATATGAGGGTACAAAATACATAAGTTGCTATACTGAAGGCTAAGAAATCGGATAGTAAATTACTTAATTATAATTTTTAAGTAATAAGTTTTTTTATACCCACCACAAAAAGGAATGGGGTAATGATGTTTGTCATTCCGTGTGTAACATGTTCGAAATAGATCGTTAAGACCCAAGAAAAGTATATATATCTGGGTCGTGTTCGATTCTAAATCGAATCTAGCCATGTCCCGTCCATCTGTCCGTCTGTCGTCTGGTTAAGAGCAGGTATAGGCTCGTAACGGAAAATCGTAGGAGACGAATTTGGCCCAGTTATTTGTCATATACAAGGTTTGTTTGGGATAATTTGAGGCAAAAATCCGTAAGTAACAACAAAGTGTATGGGCAAAGATAGAACACCCCTGTGCTGCAAAATCAGTTTTTTGCTGATGCATCTCTGAAACAAACACCATGTATGACAACGAAATTTTGTGCGAGAAGTTTGAGGGTCAATATAAACCGAAGAAAAAAGAACCCGAAAAGGGCGCGGTCGCCCACTTTACCGCCCAACCACTCCATATAGAAAGAGAAATTTCAAAAAATTGTTTAGAAAAGATCAAGGGCAAATGTAA
>MINK01176329.1:367-13510 GCA_001735545.1 Phormia regina | reverse complement strand
ATTTTGAGGTTTATGTTGAAAAAGTTTTAAAATTCAATTGAAATTTTTGCATTTTTTATGTAAATAATTTGTACAAACATATTTTCTAACAAAGTTTTTTTTTTATTGGATTGAAATCAAAAAAAAAAAAATTTTGAGGTTATGTTGAAAAAGTTTTAAAATTCAATAGAAATTCCGGAATTTAAAAGTTCTTTGTGAATAAATAATTGTATAGAAACATATTTTCTTTAGATTTTTTAAAAATCTTCAAGGAAAATTTGAAATTTAAAAAATTTTAAATTTTGAGGTTATGTTGAAAAAGTTTTAAAATTCAATAGAAATTTCGGAATTTAAAACTTTCTTTAAATTAATAGCAATAATAAAACTTATTTATACAGGTTTTTATAAAAAATTTTGAAAAGAAAAATTGAAAATTAAAAAATAAATATATTGAGGTTATATTGAAAAAGTTTTAAATTTCAATATTAATTTCAGCATTTAAAATTTCTTTTGTATAAATAATGATTTTAAAACATATTTCCTTAGCTTTTTACACAAAATTTTGAGAAGTTTTGAAAATTAAAACAGTTTAAAATTTTGAGGTTAGGTCGAAAAAAATCTTAATATTTATTAAAATAAAAAAAATTTAACTTATTTTTCTTTTAAATAAATATTTTTAAACATATTTAATAAAAATTTGTATGGAGAAGTAAAATTTTGAAATTTTTAATTTTGAGGTTTGATTGAAAAAATTTAAAATTTTATTAAAAATTTAATTTTTAAATAGAATTTAATTTTAAAATAAAATAACGAGGCAAGAAATTTTTATAAATAAAGTCATAAACTAAAGTTTTTTATTCTAATTTTTTGAATAGAAGTAAATATTAACAATTTAAAATTTTGAGGTTATGTAGAAAAAGAAACAAAACAAAATTTTAATAAAATATAGAGAATACAATTATTTTGAAATATATTTAATAAAGATCTTTTTAATAAACTGAGAAAAATTAAGCAGACAACAAAAATAAAAAAAATATTAAATTTTTATTTTAAATTTCCTTTTTTTTATTAATTTAATTTTTTAATTTGAGAAATTTTATTTCATAAAATCCCCTGTTATTATTTATCTCTGCTATAGATCTGCAACAAATTATTGTGTTGTGCAATAGCAATAAATGTTAAAGCCATAAATCAAATAAAAGTCAGTTTCCAAATAAAAAAAAAAAAATATTTCAATTTGCCAAAGTGCTAAAATGCAAAAAAAGACTCCAAAAAAACAATGATTTAAAGCCAAAAAAACAAATAAAAAATTTAAAATAGCAAAACAATTTTCTCCCGTATAAAAAAAATACTACACCAATGACATCATTGTTAATCTCTCTCCAAAAAAAAAAAAAAAATTAAGAAATTGTAATGGAAAGGGAAAATTTTATATTGAGTTTTCAAATAAAAATTAAAACAATTTTCAAAAGTGATGACTTCATTCCTTTCCTCTGGTGTAACAAAAACTTAAAGGGTGTTTTGTAGCTCTTCCCCCCTTTCCCTTAATGTTGGAAAATTTTCCTCATAAATTTAATAACCATAAATTGATTTATGTCTTTAACTATAAACATTAAGATCATTTCTTTCTTCATCCCTTTTTTTTATCTAAAATGCTCTCAATATTATTCGTTAGACAATAATAATAATAAAAACAAAAACTTTTATTTTTATGGCATAAATATTTGTCACTTTATTTGCAAAACTGTGTTTCAAAAAGGAAAACGGAAATGAGTTGATAAAATATTTGGTTTATGGCAGAAAACATTAAATAAATAGTTTTTTTTTTGTCGTTACTATTTAAATTTCTTTTGAAAGCCTGCCTGACTGCCTGCTGTTTAAATTAAATTTAATTTAATGGAAAGCGAAAAAAAAACATTAAATTTTATTTAACTTTAGATGTTAAACTAGATACAAATGAAAAGGAATTTATTAGACTATAAATATTTAGTAAATATTTTAAATTATAGCAAATATTTGAGCTAAAGTTTAGAAATAGTTTAAGAAAACAAAGTTTTTTAAATATATAGTCTTCACTGTAGATTAGACTATAGTATTGACTACAGACTAGACTATAGTTTTGACTATAGACTAGACTATAGTATTGACTATAGACTAGACTATAGTATTGACTATAGACTAGGCTATAGTATTGACTACAGACTAGACTATAGTTTTGACGATAGATTAGACTATAGTTTTGACTATAGACTAGACTATAGTTTTGACTATAGACTAGACTATAGTTTTGACTATAGACTAGACTATAGTTTTGACTATAGACTAGGCTATAGTATTGACTACAGACTAGGCTATAGTCTTAACTATAGACTATAGTCTTGACTGTAGACTATAGTCTTGACTATAAACTAAACTATAGACAAGACTATAGCTTAGTCAAGAATATAGGCTATAGTCAAGACTATAGTCTATAGTCAAGACTATAGTCTATAGTCAAGACTATAGTCTATAGTCTATAGTCAAGACTATAGTCTATAGTCAAGACTATAGTCTATAGTAAAAGCTATAGTCTAAAGGTAAGACTATAGTCTGAAGTCTAGATTACAGCCTTCAGTCAAGACTGTAGTGTATAGTCAAGACTATAGTTTATAGTCAAGACTATAGTTTATAGTCAAGACTATAGTTTACCATATATACATAGTCCAAACTCGCTATGGTTATGACTATATGGGCATATATTTGATTATAAACTGTAGCATTATTATAGACTATAGTCTTGATGTTAACGACTGACCTTATAGCCTATAGTCTTGACTATTAAGACCAGTATAGTGACTATAGACTATAAGTCTTGACTAAAACTATTGTCTTGAATATAGACCTATAAGTTTCGACTATATCACTACAGTCTTGAACTGGAAGGCTGTAATCTAGACTTCAGACTATAGTCTTACCTTTAGACTATAGTCCTGACTATAGACCTATAGTCCTTTTTAACTATAGACCTACAGTCCTTGACTGTAGACTATAGTCTTTGACTGTAAGACTATAAGTCCTTGACGCATTTGACTTATAGGCCTATATTATTTGACTTAAAAATATAGTCTTGTTCTATAAACTGTAGTCCTATGGACTATAGTCCTTGACTATAAATTATAGTCTTGGGAACTATAGGCTATAGTCTTGGCTATAGACCTTTATTTAGTCTTGACTATAATCTATAGTCTATGACTATAAACTATAGTCTTGACTAATAGATTCATAGTCTTGACTAATATAAAAGAGTCAATGAACTATAAACTATAGTCTTTGTCTATAAATTGTAGTTCTTGACTATAAGTTATAAGTATTGATATAACTATAGTCTTAGACTATTAGATTAAATAGGCTCAGATAATAAGGCTATAAATATCAAGACTATAATCTTACTATAGCCTATAGTCCTTGACTATAGAACCTATGGTCTTTGACTATAGATTATAATCCTGACTATAGATTTTCACAGTTTTGACTATAGTTTTGACTATAGATTATAATCTCTTGATATAGATTATGTATTGACTATAGCCTAATAGTCTTGACTATAGCCTATTTAGCTCAGACTATAGTCAAATACTAACATATTTGACTATAGTTTTGTGTATAGACTTGACCTAGGACTAATAGTCTTGACTATAAAATAATAGATCTTAAACTAATAGAACATATATACCATAGTCAACGCTAATGGTTATGACTATAGCATATATTTGATTAATAATAACTGTAGGCATTAAACTATGGAGCTATAGTCTGACTTAAGACTGACTATAGCCTATAGTATTGACTATATGCCTATAGTCTTGACTATAAACTATAGTCTTGACGAATAAGACTGTAGTCTTGACTATAGATTATAGTCTTGAACTATAGATTATAGCCTTGATATAGATTTATAGTCTTTGACTATAGCCTATAGGGCTCAGAAAAGTCAATACTATTACTATTGACCTATAGTTTTTGTGTAATAGACATTGACTAGAGGGACTATATCTTGACTATAACTATAGTCTTGACTATAAAACTATAGGTCCTTCGACTATAAACTATAGTCTTTGACTATAAAACTATAGTCTTGCTATAGCCTATAGTCTGACTATAGCCTAATAGCCCTATAGTTTTGTTTATTAGGCTTTGAACTATAGACTATGCCAAAGTTTAGTCCTATTCGAGACTCTAGTCTATAGTTTAGTCTTAGTCAAGATATAGTCTATTCTACAGTCTAGTCAATAATTTAATTATAGCTCCTAGAAACCATGAGTTTAGTCTTTATTCAAATCTGTTGTCTGTTCTAATAATTTAATTTATAGTTAAGACTATAGTCTTTGTATCAGGACTATCCTTGGAGGGCTATAGTTTTTTATTGCATTTAAATTCTTCTTTTCTTTCAATAATTTTTCTTCTTCATTTTTTGTTAAATGCCCGCAAACAAACATTTGTTAAATTATAACTTAATTTCACACGAAATTGTGTAAACATTTTAACATTAATTTATTTTTTTTTAATTGCTTTTTTTCCAGTAACGCACACTTGTATATGCAAAAGACCAAGAAAGTACATTTTTGTACTACTTTTTTTTATGTAAAAAATTAACGCCTTTTTTTTTTTGTTTTTTTTGTTACCCAAGATCATTAGGGGTAAAAAGTTAAATGTATTAGGAAATTTATTACAAATAATTAAGAATTGAATGTAGTAATGGCTAAAGAGAAACATCATTAAGAGGCTAAAAGAATGCATTATTTGTGAAGAGTAAAATAAATCATTAAAAATAAAAAACCTTAAAGCAATTTGAGAAGTTAAAAAAGAATTTTTGAGGAGGATTTAAAAAAAAAGAATTAAAAAAATATTAATAATTTTTTTTTTTTTGTTAAATTAAAATAAGCGGCTTAAAAAGGGGAGTTTGGAGCTGGATTCTTTTAAACCTTTGTTACCTTGCTGTGGGCTTTTTGTGAGCTCTTTAATGATTACCGTCACTTATTTTTAATTGTTAAGAGTTGAGTAGGAGTTAGTGTTAGTTGTATTGTAATGGTTCTTTAAAGACGGATTCATATTTAAGTAGTTAGACCTGACAATTAAAAAGGTGTTGGGTATTTTTACATAAATAGTATAAATGTTTTTTGATACTATATTTTAATATTAAAAAATTTAGAGGAGAAATAAATTTAAATATTACTATAATTTTTTGACTTGTGTTATGTTCTGTATTTTTTTTTTTTTTTTATTCTTGTTGGAAACATATATGTAAAATATCTTTGTTATGTCCAGGGTTTTTGTTTTTTTATTCCAAACACGCAAAAGATTAATGATGCCACGGTTTTTTACTCATTTTACCTTAATTTTGGTTGAATCCATGAAAATGTTATCATCAGGCCAAGCAGCAGCAACAGCAGGCAGCGGCAGTAACTCAGCATATCCGCAGGCTTATACAAATATTAAGTAGGAAAACCTTTTGTTAATATCCTTTGGTAATAATGAGATTGGTAACGTCTACCTCGTTGAAAAATGTGGTGGATGTGAATGTTTTGAAAGAAAGAAAAAAAAAAAAAAAATTCCCATTAAATTTTCATTTGAAATTGGTATCTTTTTTTAGGGATTTTATGCGTTTTTTGGCTGATGCTGTTGGATAGTGATGCATTTCTTTTGACTTTTTTTTGTTGTTTGTTGTTGAAAAATTTTTGGTTGAAAAAAAAGGTCATTAACTTTGGCATAAGAGAGGAGAAAAAAAAAGAAAAGTTAAGAAGGGAAGGGAAGGAGGAGAAAGAGGTAGAGGGATGGTAGAAAAGAAGAAGGGACAAGGAAGAATGGGGAAGGGAACGTGATGAGTTCATAAAATCTTTTAATGTTATTTTTACACATTAAAAACAACGGATGTTATTTTTCTTTATGATTCACCATAATTTTTTTTTTTTTGGCTAAAATGTTAAAAAGTCAAATGAAATTTGGCCAAAAAAAAATTTACGACTTTTGCCGGAATGATAAATTAACAAAAAGAGATATTGATTTATAATTAAATTTAAGAGAAATTATATAAAAAAAGGAAGTGTAAAAGAACTTGCAGCATAAAAAACGAAATAATTTATTTAATAAAAAAAGCTTTTAAAGCTTAATATTATATAAAATTAAAAGCTTTAAAGTGTAATGTAATAAAAACGTTTTAATTTGTTTTAAAATTAATAAAAAAAACCTAATTAAATTAATGGTAACTTTAAAGCTTTATATGAAATTTGAAAGCTTTTTAAAAGCTTTATTAATATTAACACATTAATATTATTATTTTTAATTTTTTCTCTTTTTTTTATTAAACAACATAAAAGACCACATTTCATTATAAATTATTTCCTTTCTACTTAATTGAATCTTCTTAAATGGGGGGCTTATTAAATTGACAGCCTTTCTTTTCATTTAAAAATAAAAGTCTAAAAAAAAACTTAAGTTGTTTACAAAATAAACACAACAATTTCCAAATGAATANATTTTTTTATTTTCTATAGAAAAAAAANAAAATAAAAAAATAGAAAGAAGTCACGACTTAACTAACAAGAGACTAAATATGAGACCTGAATGACGAATAATATTATTGACATCAAAATATATGGAAAAGTCTATGGCAATAAAAGGATTTAATTATTAAATGCAACAACAATAGAACAAGCGAACCAAACAACTAGAGTTTTAAAATCCAAACACACACACACAAGCACACAAAAATTAATAGAATTTTCAATTTGGAAAAGAATGAACAAAAAAAAGAAAAAAAAACTATAGACAGGAAAACCAAATGAAACGTGAAAGGCAAACTGATTAAAATGAGTTTTGGGAAAAGAAAACAAAAAAAAAAAAAGTAACAACAACTTGTTAACATGAATTAAAAAAAAAATAGAAAAAATCCTAAAGAAGAAAAACAACAACAACAACAGCAATTGTATTAGAAGCAAAAAGGTACACAATAAACACAAAAGGTTAAAAAAAGTTAAAAAAAAATGGAGAAAGAAACGGTTTTATTATATAAATATAAATGAAAATATATAAAAAATATATATCATAGGAAAGCTTAAAAGAAAAGCTATTAATACATAACAAAATTATAAGTTTTAACAAAAATATAAAAAAGTTATTGACCAATTTATAAAACAAGTAAAAAACCCTAAAACCTAAAGAAAAATCAAAAGTTTTTTAAAAAATCGTATAATTTTTTATAACTTTTATATATTTTTTAAAAGCTTAAAGTCTTAGGAATAAATTACAGAAAAAATTTTAAAATTTGTTACACAACTTCAAAAGTTATAAGCAAAAATGTATAGGGTCATAAACAAAAAATTTTAACAAAATATTATGAAAAATTTTCAAAAGTTTTTTTTAAAAATTGTTTAAAAAATCGTATAATTTTTTATAACTTTTATATATTTTTTAAAAGCTTAAAGTCTAAAGAATAAATTACAGAAAGAATTTAAAAAAAGCTACACAACTTCAAAAGTTATGAGCAAAAATGTATAGGACCATAAAAAAACTTGCAACAAATTATTAGGAAAAATTTTCAAAGTTTTTTAAACATTTTTTAAAAAATCGTATAATGTTTTATAAGTTTTATATATCTTTTAAAATCTTAAAGTCTAGGGAATAAATTACAGAAAAAAATTTAAAAATTGCTACACAATTTCAAAAGTTATGAGCAAAAATGTGTAGGATCATAAAAAAAAATATTAAGAAAAATTTTGGTTTTTTATTTGGTTTACTATATAAATTTAAAAGAAACTATATAAAAAATAAATATATCAAAGGAAAGCTTAATATAAAAGCTATTAATATATAAAAAATTCAAAATTTTAACTAAGGAACAAAAAAGTTATTAACAAATTTATAAAACAAACCAAAAACCCCTAAAATCTAAAGAAAAACCAAAAGTCTTTTTAAAAAAATTTAGAAAAATCGAATGAATTTTTATAAGTTCTATATAGTTTATAAAAGCTTAAAGTTTAAAGAATAAATTATATAAAGAATTTTAAAAATTAAAACAAAATTATAGAAGTTATAAATAAATTTGTAAAATAAAAGAATAAATTTTCAACAAATTCTTAAGGAAAAATTTGATAAATTTTGACGAAAGTTGGACACAAAATTTTGGGAAAAAAAAGCTACTTTTATAAAAACATTTATATAGTTTTTAAAAGCTTATAATTTTAGAAATAAATTAAAAGAAGAATTTTAAAAATTATTTAAAAATTACAAAAGTTATAAACAAATTTGTCAGTTCATAGAAAAAAAGTTGCATTAAATTAATAAGAAACGTTTGTTACAATTTTGAAGAAAAATTAAGCTTAAAATTTTCAATAAAAAAGAATTATTATAAAAATATGTATATATGTTCTTAAAGCTTAAGGTCTAAGGAAAATATTATTGAAAACATTTTAAAAATCCTAACAAAATTAAAAAAGTTATAAGCAAAATTGAAAGATAAAAGAAAAAAATATTTTTAGTAAAGAAAAAATAAAATATGTTACAGAATTTGAAGAAAATTTTATTTAATAGAAATAAATTAGAGAAAAAATATAGATATGTTTTGAAAGCTTAAGGTCTTAGGAAAATTCCTTTGAAAAAATTATAAAAATCAAAACAAAATCATAAAAATTATAAGCAAAATTGTAAAATGTTGAAAAATCGTTTTAGTATAAAAACACTTAAACAATTTGCAAAGATTCAAGGGAAATTTTCTTTAATAAAAAAATTTTTATAGAAAATTTTATATACTTTTTAAAAGCTTAAAGTCTAAGGAAAATATTTTTGAAAGAATTTTAATATTAAGAACAAAATCACAAAAGTTATAAGCAAAATTAAAAGATGATAAAAAAAGCTTTTACTAAATACACACTTCAAATTGTTTGAAAAATTTTAAGAAAATTTGTTTGAAAAATACATTTAAAATAAATAATTTTTTGAAACAAAATTGTCATAATTTAAAAGCTTAAAGTGTAAAGAAATTAACTTTATAAAAATAAATAAAATCGGTTTAAAATTAATAAAGTTATATACCAAAATATGGGACCATATAAAAATATTTTCCATTTCAAAATGTATATAATATTTTTATGAAAATTTCCTTAAACAGACAAAAATTTGTTAATAAAGTTTTATGTACTTTTAAAGCTTAAAGTCTGAGGAATAGTATGTTGAAAGAATCGAAGCAATCGGTTCAAATTTACAAAAGTTATATTGATAATTGTAAAGAGCTTTTACTAAATTAGCACTGAAATTGTAAGCCAATTTTAAGACAAATTACTTTAAAAAGTACTTTACTTTAAAATAAAGTTTTAAACACGTTTAAAGCTTAAAGTCTGAGTTATCGACCGTTAAAAGAATTGTAGCAATCGGTTCAAATTTACAAAAGTTATATTGATAATTCTAAAGAGCTTTATTAAATTGGCTCTGAAATTGTTGTCAAAATTGCAAGCATATTTTTAGGCAAATTTCTTTAAAAACTAGTGATTTATTAAAAAAAGTTTTACATAATTTAAAAGCTTAATATGTAAGGAAATAAACTTTATAAAAGCTAATAAAATCGGTTTAAAACTACTAAAAATATCTAACAAATTGTAAGACCTTATAAAGAGATTTTGCAGTTATTTTAAACAGCAACGTTTTTAATAATTTTTTAATTTTTTAAATAGAAAAAATTAGGCAAATAAGTTTCAAACAATTTAAAAGCTTAAAGCTTTAAAAATAAATCAACGAATAAATATATAAAATCGGTGAAAAAATTATAAAGTTATAGACAAAATAATAAGTAAATATTTCAACTTTTATTTAATTTTAAGAATTTTTTTTAAAAAAGCTTTTGAATTTCCAAAAGCTCTTAGGCTTTAGAATAAATAAGCTAAATATTAAATAAATCATTTGATGAAAACTAACAAAATATTGAGCAAAAAGAGAAATGAATATTGAATTATTTCCTTTTTTTATTTTTCTGCTCTATTTGAAAAAACATTTATGTAACTAACCTTTGCCCTCTAAAAGCTAATGTATGGATGAGCCAATGAAGCCTTCATAATCTTTTCTAAAACAGTTAATTGTAAATACACTTGTATCATTGACCTTAACGTATAAAAGCAACTAAAAAAAAATATATAAAAAACACATCAAGTAAAAGCTGGTATATGAGACGATAATGCTGACAATTGTTTAGCTATAATAAACTTAACTGTTCTAGGGAAAACAGACCCTCATTGTACTTAGTACCTATAGAGTATGGTACCAAGCTTTTATGTTTTTTATGTCTTTTTGTAGAATACAAAACCTAGTAAATGGTTTTAGAAGGTGACATTGCTATAGTAGCCCAACAGCCAGTATTGCGGTATAGAATATAAAAAACAACAACAACAAAAGAGTTAAGTAAATGGAAAAAAAGTAATAATGTGTTGTTTTTTTTTTTTTTTTTGTTTCTTTTAACTTGTTTTAATTTTACTGCTAAATCTTACTTAATCCAATTACGAAAGTGTTGGTCAGGCAATGCTAACAATAGAATGAAAATAATAACAACAAAAGAGGGTTATAAAACATTTAATTTATAAATAGAATTAAAAGAAATTAAAAAAAAAAGTAAAAATTGTTTAAAAACGCTGAGGGGTTTTTTTTGAAAAGTTTTTAAAATAAATTTTAAAGAATAATTTAGTCCATTATTTTACCCTATAACTTCTTTAATTCTTAAAGGATTTTCTTTAAATTTCGAATATATAATCTAAGGGCCTTTTTAGGGGCATACAATTATTTTCCATAATTAGACCCTTAAATGTTTTAAATTTATTTAAATTTTGCTAGAAAAATTCTTAGCTTCTAAATTACTCTTATGTTTATAACTTTAAAAATGTTTCTCCAATTCCTGTCAATCTTTCCCTAATTTATGCCCCACATCTTAAGCTTTTAAAAAACTTAAAGCTTTTTTATTTATTTTGTCCTCAACTCTTTTAATTTTAATAAAAATTTGTGAAAAGTTATAAATGTTTGAATTTTAATACCTCTCACTTGTAGAACAAGTGCATTTTATTTTTTCTTCCGATTAATTTTCTACACCTTAAGCTTTATGAAAAAACTTAAAGCTTTTTTATTTATCTTACCCCAACGCTTTTAATCAGAAAGCAAATTTGTTTAAAAAATTTTAATATTTTAACATCTTTAACTTTTTTTATACGTTTTCAACTTGTGTAATTATTCTCGTATTGCAGTTATTTTATTGCCCGATTTAGTCTTCACACCTTAAGCGTTAAAGCAAGCTAAAAGCTTTTGATTTATGTTATAACAAACTTTGTAATATTTTTTATTTAAACTACTTCTGTTTCAATATGTTTATAGTGTTGGACATTAATCTCCAATTTCTTTCTTTTTTTCAGCAATATTTATATACCAAACTTTAAGCTTTTAAAAGCTTTTTTTCTTATTTTATATAAAATTACAAAATCAATTATATATCCTTTTACTGCTGTTCCATTCAGAAAATAACATTTTTTTATAAAAAATATTGTAAATTTTCATTAAAATTATTATTATTTTTTTTTTCCAATTATTTGACATTTTTCCTTTTAACGTTTATATTTATTAAAATATTTTTCCAAGTCCTTTAGAAATATATTCCTACGACTCCAAGCTTTCCATAAATATATACTTTTACTACTGTTCCATTTAGAAAATAGTATTTTTTTAAAAGATTTTTAAAAATTTTTGAAAAATTTCATGAAATTTGCATTTTATTAATCACAGGACATATTTGTTTATAACATTTTTATTTATTAAAATATTTTTCTAAATCTTTTAAAAATTTACTCCTAAGACTCTAAGATTTCCATAAATATATACTTTTACTACTGTTTCATTCAGAAAATAGCATTTTTTTACAAAGATTTTTAAAAATTGTAGTAAGATTTCATGAAATTTTCTTAATCAGAGGATATATTTCCTTATAACTTTTTTATTTATTAAAATATTTTTCTAAATCTTATAAAAATCTATTCCTAAGACTCCAAGCTTTCCATAAATATATATTTTTGCTACTGTTTCATTCAGAATATATTATTTTTTTAAAAACATTTTTAAAAATTCTTGTAAAATTTCATGAAATTTTCATTTTCTTAACCACAGGACATATTTTTTATAACTTTTTTATTTATTCAAATATTTTTCTAAATTTTTTAAAAATATATTCCTAAGACTTTAAGCTTTCAAAAAATATATAATCCTACTATTGTTTCATTCAGAAAATGGAATTTTTTTAATAATAATTTTTGTAAATTTTTTAAAGATTTTATGAAATTTAAATTTTCTTATTTAGAGGACAAATTTGCTTATAACTTTTTTATTTATGAAAAGATATTTCTTATTTTGATAAATATTTATTCTTGAGATCTTAAGCTTTTAAAAAATATATAATTTTACTATTGTTCCATTCAGAAAATGGAATTTTTTTGAAAAACATTTTTAATAATTCTTTTAAGATTTTATGAAATTTTAATTTTTCTATTTACTTAACACTTTTGCTTATAACTTTTTTATTTATTAAAATATTTTTCTAAATCTTTTAAAAATATATTCCTAAGACTCTAAGCTTTCAAAAAATATATAATTTTACTATTGTTCCATTCAGAAAATGTTTTTTTCTTAAAAAACCTTTTTACTAATTCTTTTAAAATTTTAGGAAATTTTAATTTTCCTAATTACTTAACACTTTTGTTTATAACTTTTTTATTTATTAAAATATTTTTCTAATTCTTTTACAAATGTATTCCTAAGACTCTAAGCTTTCAAAAAATATATAATCTTACTATTGTTCCATACAGAAAATTGAATTTTATTTAAATAGAATAAAATTACTGCTGACGCATATTTTTCTCTTACTCATAATTCTAATATTCTGCTGCTGCCTCTGCCAGCAGCAATGAATGGCTACTTAAAGTGTTGCCATTATATTGTCCAGCCATTAAACTTGATCTTTTTGTTTTTATTCTTTGTGTATAAAATTGTATATCTTTTTCCCTTATTCTAGAAAACTATATTTAAGAGTATGTATCCATTTTCATTTAAATTTTTTTATATTATTGTTCTTTTTAAAAGAAAAAAAAATTGTTTTTGTCTTCAACTAGCCAT
>MINK01176328.1:0-11086 GCA_001735545.1 Phormia regina | reverse complement strand
TTTTGTTATTTAATTTCTTAGATATGTTTGTATGAAAATAAATTTATAATTAATTAAAAATAAAAAAAAAGCTTTTTGTTGTTGAAATAATAGCTTCTTTTAATAAGTTTATAATTTGAGTTTAAAAGCTTTTTAATAAATAAGACCTGTTTTGAAAGCTTTTTTATAATAAGGATTTTGTTTTAAAATTAATTTTGTTTTAAAATAAATAATAAAATCAAATTTAAAAGCTTTCAATAATAAAGCTATCACAGAAATAAAGCTTTTGATATTTTTCTTATGAAATAACATAATTTTTTGTAAAAAGATGAATTAATTTTTTTTAATAAAATAATTATTATTATTATTTGAATTTAAAAGGTCTTGTATTCATAAGAGCTTTTTTGAAAGCTTTTATATAAACACGATTTTTTATTTTGCTGAAAATATTTAAGAATAATAATATTTTATATTTAATAAAACAAAGTTAAAAGCTTGTAGTAATAAAGCTCTTTGATAGGCTTGTTATAAAATAAAATGCATATATAATAGAAAGTTTTTAAATTATAATAGTTATTTAGAAAGACAAGAAACAAGACAAGAAATAAAGCTTTTGGTTTTTTTTGTAACTTTTTGTAAAAAGTTGATGTAAAAGCTTTTTTAATAAGATTATTATTTGAATTTAAAGGGTTTTATACAAATAACAGCTGTATTGAAAGCTTTTTTTGATGTCAACGATTTTGATGAAAAATTATTTAGTAGCTTAAATTTAAAAGCTTTCAGTAATAAAGCTCTTTGATAGGTTTCTTACAATATATAAGGGTTTTATAATATAATTTTGTTTTTAATTATATAGTTATTTAAGTTGTAAAGTTTTCATAGAAATAACAGCTTTTTTTGTGAGCTTTTTTGAAAGCTTTTTAAATAATTTTTTTTATTTTTTTTTTTTTTTATTTAAAACACAAAATTTAGAAATTTGTTTTTAATGTTTAAGTAACAATTATATTAATACTTGAAAGCTTTCTGGATTAAATAATCTATAAATTATTTTAATTTTTTTTTTCTCTTTATACTCCCAATAAGAGTACTTTCCCCTCCTAATCCTAATGGCATTTTTTCCTTCTATAAAAAAAATTGTTACAGGCATTTCTGCCTTAAAGAAAAACTTTGTTAGATTTTTCGTTTTAAGTGTTTAAATAAAAGAAAAAATAATTTTAAAATAATGTTATATAAAAAAATTCAGTTTTTATTTTTGGTCACGTTACTTTAAACCAGACTTAACACATGTTAATCTTAAACATTCGTTTTTATCTTTAGCTGTATCTGTTCAAATAAATATTTTCAAATAGACTAGAAAATAAAAAAAAGTGGTCATTGACCAAATACGTTTTGTTAGTGGATAAAAAAAATACAATTTAATTAGAGTTTTTTTTTTTTGTTTAATTTCAACATCACGCCCATTTTTTTTTTCAATTTTTTTATGGAACAAATAACGTAGACGTAATTGTAATTGACTCATATGTAAACATGAAATATTTTAAGACCTAACTACCTACCTACATACATATGTAAAAAAACAAAAATAATTCATTACGAAAATGTTTGTTGGGTTATGTTTAGGTTCTGCTATACATATAGCGGTTACAATGCGTTACTGTATCCGTTAGTTTTGTAATTTAATCTGTTTTAAATTTCATAAGGTATTTTTTTCAGTATTTGTTATTTGTTGTTGTTGTTGTTTTCCAACTGATAATATTGCTGGCTGCTGCACATATTTTTAAGCAACAACTACAACAACAACAAAAATTTAAAACTAAATCTTCCACTCTAAAGTAAAATATACAAATGTTTATTCAAACGTGTCTTATGCCACAATGACAACAACATTCAACAGCAACAACAACACACAACAACGTCCTTCACCTCATCCGTTGTTTCATAAACTCTTTACTCTTCTTCCAACAACATACCAACGTATGTGGCAGCAACAATGACAACACTTTAACTGGGAGATCCATGTGAAATGTATCTCTGTGTGTTAACTAAACAGATGTTGTTGTTTGGATTTTTTTATGTTTTTATTTTGAAACTCCTTTCTTGCTCATTTTCTTTGTTTACATTTTTGATTAGAAGATCATTAACCAAAAAGTTGAAAAAAGTAAAACATATTTTGTTTTTTTTTTTAAGCTTTTATATCATGAAAAATCCCCAGAATCTGAGAGATTTAAAACAATTCGCATATTAACAAAAAGCTTTGTTTTGTGTTTAATAAATTCGTTAGATAAAGTTCTTAAGTTTAGTTATGTATAATATGGCTTTAGAAGATTAAAATCTTTAAAATTTTGTTTTTAGTTAAAGCTTTTTAGATTAAAAAATGTTTGTTTTTCAAAAGGAATTTTAAAATAATTTTAGGAAGAAAATTTTTGCCAAAAGCTTTTGAATATAATTTTTGATTTCTTTTATTTACAATTAAAATAGAAACCTTTTTTTTCTTTCTACAAAATGTTCTTGAAAAAGCTCTTTTTTATGTTTTTCTAGATGTCCAAAATAATTATAGGTAGAATATAATTTCCAAAAGCTTTCGGGTATAATTTTTGATTTTGTTTTCTTTCACTTAAAATAAAAATCATTTTTTGGTATAAAATGTTCTTGTAAAAGCTCTTCAATATTATAATGTGTTTTTTTTTGCTTTTCTGGATGCATACATTTTGTTTAACGATATGTTTAATAAATATTGCAATACATACCCATATAAATTTTAAAGCTTTCATTGAAAAAGCTTTTTAAAATTTTTTAATAAAAGCTTTTTAAAATTAAAGCTTAATGAAATTCTAAAATGCTATATAAAAATTTTAATGGAAGCTTTCACTGTCAAAAGCAGTTTAAAAAGTTTTTATTAGCACAAAAATTAATTGATAATATAAAAGCTTTTTATTTTATTATCGAAATTTAAACGGTTTAGGGTTAAAATGGATTTTTGTTCATGAATATACTACAATGCCTCTAATTTAAAAGCTTTCTTCCAAAAAGCTCTTGATAATTTTTTTAGATATTCAATTGAAGTACAGAACAATTTTTTAATAAAAAGCTTTTTATAAAAATGCTTAATGAAGTTCTAAAATGCTACATACAAATTTTAATTGAACACAAAAATTAATTGATTATAAAAGCTTTTTATTTTATTATTGAAATTTAAACAGTTAAGGGTTAGAATGGACTTTTATTTATGGTTTTTCTTAATTTTATATAATGTTTCTAATTTAAAAGCTTTTGATCTTTTTTTTTTATATTTCATTAGTACAGAATTTTTTTAGATAAAAAGCTTTGTATCAAAAAGGTTAATAATATTTTAAAATTTATTTGAAGAATTTTAATTTAAGCTTTCACTACCAAAAGCAGTTTAGAAATTTTTTAACATAAAAATTAATTGATAATATAAAAGCTTTTTATTTTATTATAGAAATTTTAACGATTTAGGGTTAGAATGCTTCTAATTTAAAACTTTTTTTTCAAAAAGCTTTTGATTGTTTTTTAGATATTTAATTAAAATACAGAAAAATTTTCTTAAAAAAAAGCTTTTTAAAATGCTTAATGAAATTCTATAATGCTATATACAAATTTCAATTAAAGCTTTCAGTGCTAAAAGCAGTGAAGATTAATTAATAATATATAAGCTTTTTATTTTATTATTGTGAAATTTAAACGGTTAAGAGTTAGAATGGATTTTTATTCAAGGATTTACTTAATTTTATACAATAGTTCTAATTTAAAAGCTTTCTTTCAAAAAGCTTTTGATAGTTATTTTTTGGATATTCAATTAAAGTATAGAAAAATATGTTTGTTTATGCTTTGAAAAGTTTAAATATCTTGAAAATACATTATATTTATTAAACGCTAGAATCTTTTATAAACAAAGTTTCTTAATTTTAATTATTTCTTTATAGTTTTTGAATAAAAAACTAAATTGTTTAAAAAAGTTAATTAAAAACATAATTTCTTATTAATGTTTTTGGAAGCTATAAAGGTATATTAAAAGCTTTATTTTTAAAAAATA
The DNA here is from genome assembly GCA_001735545.1 of Phormia regina. NCBI lineage: Eukaryota > Metazoa > Arthropoda > Insecta > Diptera > Calliphoridae > Phormia > Phormia regina. The sequence goes on along the minus strand of MINK01176328.1, from coordinate 7,053 downwards.
TTTCTTTTTTCGTAAAATCATTTCCAAGGAACTTTTAAATTATAATTTCTGAACCAAAAACAATTTAGATTTTTTTATTTCAATAAATGTTGAAAGCTTTTATAAATATTTTTTTCTAATTGAAATAAAAATATTTTTATTTTTTATAATAAATTGGAACTCAATTATGTTTTAAAATTTTTTAATTATTAAATTTATTTTTATAAAAAAAACATTTTTAAATATAAAAGCTTTTATATATAAATCTTTATTTTTATTGAAATAAAATCATTTTATGTAAAATTTAAAATTATTTCAGAAGTTTTTAGTTATTAAAGAATTAATAAATTGTAAAACGATTGTGTTTCAAAAGCTTTATAATTATTTTTATAAAAAAAAGCTTTTTAAAACATAAAAGCTTTTATATATAAATCTGTATTTTTATTGAAATAAAATTGAAAATTATTTTAGAAGTTTTTATTTACAAAATAAATATGTATTAAAAAGCTTTTATTGAGAAAGCTTTGTAAAAAGTTGATTTACATAAAAATAGCTTTTAATGCTTTTATAGATGTTTTTAATTTATAAGAAATATTTTTTTGTTGTTAAGAAAAGAAAATGAAAATTATATATTTTTAAAGCATTAAAAGTTAAAAGCTTTTTTAACTTTTAATGCTTTGTATAGATTTTTTTTAATTTATAAAAAATATTTTTTTGTCGTTAAGAAAATTATATATTTTAAAACTTTTCTAAAAGCTTTTTTAACTTTTTCCATAAAAGCTTTAAAAAATGTTTAAGAAATCTTCACAAAAAAGTTTTTTCTTACAAAAAAGTTTTGTTTATAAAAGCTTTTAACGTTGAATAAATATAACAAATTTTTTTTTAACAAAAAATTTTATGAATTTTTTTCAAGAAAAATTTTTTAGAAATATTTTTTTTATTAAAAAAAAGCTTTAAAAGAAAATTTAAAACAAAAATATAAAAATTTGTAAACAAATATATAAGTGAATTTTTTAATTAAAGCTTTTTATAAGGCTTTAAATATTATATTTTTTGTACTTAATAAAAAGTTTTATTGTTATAATATCTATATATCAAAAGCTTGTTATATGCCTTTAAAAAGATGAAAAATTTCTTCATTAAAGACTTTTAAGAATATTAAAACAAAAAATTAAAATTAAAGCTTAAATAAAAGCTTTTTATTTTTATAAGCTTTAAACGAATATTTATTTTAATTCGTTTACATTTTTTTAGATTTAATAACAATAAAAAAATTAATTTAAAAAAAAGCTTTTTTTTCCTACCATAACGTTAAAAATTTAAAATTTTACTCCATACTTAATAAAAAGCTTTTTATTGTTAGGATATCAAAATCTTTAAAATAAAGATTGTTCTTTTTTTGATTTTAAACTAAAGCTTGTTGTATGCTTTTAAATAGATCAAAAATTTCATCTTTAAAGACTTTTAAAAATATTTAAAAGAATTTAAAATTAAAGCTTAAATAAAAGCTTTTTATTTTTATAATTTTGAAACGAATATTTATTGTAATTTCTTTGATTTTTTTTTAGATTTAATATTTATAAATAAAATTAATTTTAAAACAAAAGCTTTTTACTGCCATAACTTACAAAATAAAATAAAAAAAATTGAAAATTCCATCTTTGTCTTAAATTAAGTTCATAATGCTATAGCACATGAATTTAATGTATTTCCGTCTATTCATTGTCATTTAGTTTAGTGTTTGGAATGGCAACATTTTCATTTTTATGATTTTATATCAAAAAACATATTTTGCAGATTTTGTTTTCCATATTTAATTATGTAGATTTTTTTGTTGTTTTTTTTTTTGTTTTTTTTTGCAAAAACGCCACATATTGTTGCTGTTGCGGATTGTTGATATTTGTTGGTTTTCATTGAGTTTGTCATTTGATACTTGTTGTAGTTATAGTCTTCCTTTTTATCAAATGATATTTTTTTCGTAGCAGGCCCATAACATGTCACTGACAACAACAAACAAAAAAAAAAACTAATATGTATGTGTCTGTGTGTTTGTGAATATAAAATTTTCATATTTCATTTGATTTATTTTCCCTTATAAAAGAAGAGTTTGGATAAATGTTGCTGGTTGGCTGAATATAAATAAAAATCCACATATACACATATACATACACACACATTCATAATTTTTAGATGAAAAATTTGAAAGTGTCATCATTAGTGTTGTTTTATAGTTTTATATGTTGTTTTTTTGCTTTTTTTTCTTTATTTTTATAATGATCATGATAATGATATGGAAAAAGTTTTTGTCTTTTTTTTATTGTTGCTGTTGTTGTTGTTATTATTTATTCATTATATTTTGTTTTAAACATATGCAACATAAATACTTATGTATCTGTGTATCTGAGTTTTGATTGTTGTTGTGTATTCGGTCAATTGAGCTGAAGTCATGTGTTGTGATCTGATTATAATGATAATGATGAGATGATGTTCATTGGTCACTCACTCACTCACTCACTAACTAACTCACTGCTTTGGTCTGTCACACTTTAAAGAACAACATATGTAGAGTTATGATATTTTTATTATGATGAAAGGTTTCATTACTTCTTTTTTTCTTCTTCTTATTTTAATTGTAATAAAAATATTTGTTACATTTTTTTCTTAAATAAAAAAAAATGTTTTCTTAGTTATGTGAAAGTTATATTATTTACCGTTATTTTTATGATGAACTTTTAATTAGAAATTGTAATGTAATTTAAAGAAATTGTCATAAAAATCACACGTGTATTCTCTTTGCAACAATATTTTCTTCAATTGCTAATGAATTCTAAAAAAATTATATCTTAATATAAAAGCTTAAAGAAAGTTTTTTTTTTGAAAGTCTCTATTACTAGCGTTTATGTGAAGAAACTTTTTAAAAAAATATAAAAATTCTTTGGTAATAATTTTTTTTACAGAGAAAAACTTTTTCACAAAAAAAAAAAAAAAAAAAAAAAAAAATTTTTTTTTAAAAAAAAGTTTTTAAAGAAGTTTNNATAATATTTCTAAAAATTTCTTTAAGCTAATTTTTTCAAAAAGTTTTTCTTAAAAACATCTTAAAACTTTTTATTTTGTTTTAGAAAAAAGGATTTGTAAAGTTTTTTAAATGCACAAAAATATTCAAAAAATTTCACAGTAAAAATACTTCAAAAAGCTTTATTTGTAAAAAACTTTAAAAAAAAGTTTTACAGCTTTTCTTACATAGCTCTCCTTACAGTAATATTTTTAAGTTAGTTTTAAGATTTAAATACTACGTGAGGCCTAATAAGGCCAGATTCAGTAAATAAATAAAGAATGTGAATAAAAAAAATAAAAACTTCTTTAAAATTTTCTCCAAAAAATTTTGAAAAGCTTTAATTTTTTTTATCTACTTAAAACAAATTTCTCAATTATATTTTTTTTTTTTTTTTCAAAAAAATTTTTTTAGGACAAAAAGCTTTAATTTTAATCTATAAAAGCTTCTTAATAAGTTTCCCAAAAAAATTATATGAAGGAAAATTATATTCTTTTTTTAATATAGAAAAAGTTTCTAAAAATATTTGAAAAAAAGCTCTTGAATAAAGTTATTTTTTGGGGAAAACATTTATTTCACCATTTTTTCTCAAAAAGTGTCTTTTTTTGGAAAAAATAAACTTTTTATGGAAAAACATCTTTGCCAATGAAGCTTTTATTGTAAAAATAATTTTGTTTAAAAAAGGCTTTTAAATATTTTCTCAAAAAAATTTCCTTTTTTTTTTTTTTAAACTTATAAATATTTTTAAAAATTCTTTGAAGAAGAAGTTTTTTCAAAAAGCCTTTTTTTTGTAAAAAGCTTTTCTATAGAAAAGCATTTGCTAAAGTTTTTTTTTTTTTTTTTAATGAACAAAAATATTTCTAAAAATCTATAGTCGAAAATTCTTTACAAAAAATCTTATTGTAAAAATGTTGTAAAAAGGTTCTAAAAAATTTCTCAAAAAAAATGTTTTTGAAAAAAGAAAAAACCCTTAATAAAAACTTTCATTTTATTTAATAAATAATAATGTTTCCAAAAAATTCTTTAAAAACTTTTTGGAAAAACATTCTTTTTTACTTACATTAACCAAAGTCTTTATTCAAAAAACTTTACAAATTTAAGATTTTTTAGACCATTCAATATTTTAAAAATTCTATTGAAAGGAGATAATTTTTTCAAAAAGCTTTTTTGGTAAAAAGCATTTTCTATAGAATAAGCAGTCTAATATTTTTTTATTATGAACAAAAAGTTCTAAATGAACAAAAAATATTTCTTAAAAGTTCAGTAGAAATGCTTGCAAAATCCTTTTTTAAAGAAATCTTTTTAATTTGTAAAAAAAAGCTTTTAAAAATTTTCTCAATTTTTTAAAAAACCTCATAGAAAGCTTTATTTTTTGATATAATGTGAGTATATTAATCTTTCCAAAAATTTCTTTGGAAAAAACTTTGGTACATTTTCTCATAAAGTCTTATTCAAAAAAGCTTTAAATTTTTAAAATTTTTTTACGCATAATTTTCCTAAAACTCTTTGAAGAAAGAAAAAAAGCGTTTCTGTATAAGCCTTTTCTCTTTGTAAAAACCATTTCTAAAAAATTCTTCTTAATATTTTTCTCAAAAAGCTTTTGTTAAAAATAATTTTTAAAGAAAGCTTTTATGAGATATTTTAAAAAAATTGTCCTAAAAAATATTTTTAAAAAAAATCTTTCTAACAAACTTTTTTTTACAGAAAACATTTTCATCCGAAAACATTTTTTTTTTTTTTTAATTCCAAAAGGCGTTTGAAAATGTTTTAAAGAAGTTTTTTTTTTAATAATATTTCTTTAAAAGTTCTTTGAAAAACCAAGATTTTTTTCAAAAAACTTGTTCTGTCTTGTAAAAAAGCTATTCTTTGTCAGGAAAAAGCATAGTTAAAAGTACCAAAACTGTTTCTTAAATGAACAAAAACATTTCTGAAAATTCTAAAAAAAAATGTTAACAGAAGAAGGCTTTTTTTTTTAAAAAAAAGTGTTTTTTTATTTTGTTTTTTAAAAAAAGATTCTTTATTAGTTTCAAAAAAAAAAAATTTTGAAACAACAGAAACATTTCTAAGAGCTTATGTATTTTTTTTTTGTACATAAAATGTATAAAAATTTTCGTTAATAAAAAAGCTTTTTTTTGCTTTGTAATTTTTTCAAAAAATCCTTATTGGAAAAAAGAAAAACATTTCTTAAAAAAGCTTTAATTTTATTTTATATAAATAAAAATGTTTCTAAAAATATGGAAAAAACATATAAAAAATTTTCGTTAATAAAAAAGCTTTTTTTGTAAAAATGTTTTTTATTAGTAAAAAAGCTTCTTTATAATTTACTCAAAAAATATTTTTTGGAAGAAGGAAAAACATTTCTATCTTTTTTTAAAAATGTTTCTAAAAATTCTTTGAAAAAAGCTTCTGAAAAAAAAACTTTTTTGGAGAAAACATATAAAATTTGTATAAAAATTCTTTGAAAAATGCTTCTTCAATTCTTAAAATGAAAACAAGTTTTTTATTTGTAAAAAAAAACTTTATAATTTTTTTTAAAAAAAGCTTTTTTTGAAATATAATTTTTTGAGCAAGATTTTAGAGAATTAGAAAAGGAAATTCTGAAAATTATGGGAAAAAAGCTTTTTTTTTAAAGAGATTCCTTAAAAAAGTCTTTTATTTTTCTTTTTTGGAAAAAATCTCAGTTTTTAGTTTTCTTTTAAGCTTTAATTTTGTAAAAAAAGATTTTCTAATATTTTCAAAGCTTTATTTTGTAAAAATATTAAAAAAATATATATTTTATTAGTATTTTTTTTTTTATTTTATTGGTAAATTTGGTAAAAAAAAGTCTCTTTATAAAAAGAAAATTTTATATTTTTTCCCAAGATTTATTCTTAATTTCTTTTTATTATCGTAAAAGAAGCTTTTAATTTTGTTCAAAAAAAAAAGCTTTTAGCTTTATTCCAAAACTTGTTAAACATTTTTGATTATTTTTGCAGAAATTTGTTTTTGAGAGAAAACTTCTTAAAATTTGTTTAAACTCTTTTTGGTTAATTTCTTTATGAGCTTTTTCAAATTTTACTAAAGCTTTTGCTTTATTTAATAAAACTTTGAATTAAAGTTAAAATTTAAGAAATTTTTTTTATCATTATTATTATTTTTTTTAACTATTTACAATCACAAAGACTTTTATACATAAATATGTATTTAAAAATCATTCATGCATTTCTTTGGAAATTTTTAATGACTTTTTAAAAATGATTATTTTATTTTTGATATAAATATTACATGATATTCAGTCAATTGTAGATAACAAATTAAGAGAAAAGATTGATAGTTTATACATCATAATTCAAGTAATAGTTTTGCCAATAAACATAAAAATAAAAAAAAATATAAAAATAAAATAACTAAACATAATATTACATACTTGCATGTAATTTTCAATACAATTTAAAATGTATGAATGTATGAGTGTATGTATGTATTCAGTCACAGATAGACACCTAGCTAATCACAGCAGCTTGTTGTAATCATTATTACTGTTTTTTTTCTTGTTGTTGTTGTTTTCATCTTTCTTTATTATTAGACATTTATATACAATTTAAAATAGTTGTTGGTTTTCACTAAAACAAAACATGCAATAATCACCATAACAAAATCATACATTCACATGAAAAAAACAAAAAAAAAAAAATATTATTATTATTATTATTGACAGTTTTGATCATTTCAAAACTGTTAAACAACACATTTCAAATTATATATATGTCTGTCCTGTTGTCTGTCTGTCCGTCCGTCTGTCCGTCTGCCTATCTATATGCCTTTTCCGCTCATTTTTAAAAAGTTCAATAAACTTTCATTTAGTTGTGTATTTTTTTTTATTTTATTTCTACGGGTTTTATATTAAATAACAAAAAAATATTTATATTTAAAACATAAATATGTTCATTATTATAATTTTGTTTTAATAATTATTACGTTTTTATAGTTAATTATCTATTTGAAAAATTTTATTAGCAACGAAAAAAGACAAGTGTTTTTTT
>MINK01176317.1:0-23189 GCA_001735545.1 Phormia regina | reverse complement strand
AATGACGTTTGATGGCAGACATGGTTGCTCGAACAATTGTGCGAACAACGGTGTGCGAATAAGTACAAAACATGAACATAAAAAAGCGTGTGTGGATCGCGCGTAATGAACGCCATGTTGGTTCGCCGCGAACCAAATATAGGGCTAAGAAGAAATACATTAGTTTGTGTGTTGCATGTTCGCCGCGAAAAAACGAACGAGAGTTCGCGGCGAACATGCCAACGACTAAAATGTTGCTAAAACGCCGCCGATACTGTTTTGTGTAAACCACCGCCGCCGACCAAAATATGCCGTGAAGCCGCCGCCGACAATTTGGTCTCGGCTTCGTTCTCTGCTCTGAATAAACAGCTGTTTATTTTGCCTGACTTTGATGTGTGTGGTGTTCAATAAAACATTTTGTAATTTGGGTAAAGATTTTTGGTAAAAATTCCGTAAATATTCAACATGAGTATACCAACTGGTATTGTTACACACACCAGACAAGTGCAAAGCTTGTACAAGAGAGCTTTGCGTAACTTGGAAGCCTGGTATGATCGTAGGTAAGCTAGAAAACAGACAGGACGAAATCGAAAAATTTCATAAGGTTATGTAATTTTGGAAGTTTAAAAGAAAATTTTGTTTATTTTTAGAGAAATTTACCGCTATAAAGCTGTGCAAATGCGTCAGCGTTTCGAAGAGAATCGCAAGGTGACAGATATGGCCAAGGCCGCTAATTTATTGGCTGCAGGCGAGCAAGAATTGTTCAATACCCAACATTATCAACCCATTAAACGTTAGTAGTTTCTAAAGCAATTATTTGTTTTCTATTAATAAAAACTTTATATTTTTTTAAAAACAGAGGCCAATAGTCCTGGTGGTTGTGCTTTTGAACGTGATGTTGAACCTCCAGATTGGGTTTTGGATTACTGGCATCCTTTGGAAAAGGCTCAATACCCTGAATTCTTTGCCAAACGTGAACAACGTAAGAAGGAATTTGTTGCCTGGTGGGAGAAGCAATACGGCAAACCTGACCCCAAGGATTTGCACCATTAAACCAAGTTTTGTCTTATAAAAAGCGATTTTTAGTTAAAATATAAAAATAAAACACATTAACAAAACTTAATTGTTTTTTGAAAGCTATTTATCAATTACTGCCAATAAAAAGGCTTTTCAGGCTAAAATTAAAAACTCATTTTTTAGTTTGTTTTTATCTTTTATTTAAAAAATTATAAATATTTAAAGTAATTCGAATTCCTATTGTACGTTGTAAATTATTAATAATTCAGGCATTTCAGGAAAAAAAAAATCATAAGAAAACAAAAAATATTGTTTCGCACAAAAATAAAATTAAAAAGAATCAACACAAGATGGTTTACAAAAATTGAGTTGTATGGATGTGTGTTAGGAGGAGCTAATGGAAGGTGTTCTTTTTATTTTAAAGACCTATTGCCACTTCAATTTCTTATTAGACTTCAAGCTCTTTTATTTTCATAAAAACTATTAATTAACTTTTCTATTCGGCCTCCAAACGTGGACGCTTTTTACAACTATTGCCAGCACCATTGGCCGCACTAGAACCTTCTGTACCATGATCACGTTTTTTAGGTAAAATCTTCTTGTCCCATTGTTGTGTCAAATAGCGTAGCAGCACCGAACGTTTGTCCAATACTATATGTTGTTCCGAGGGATAGTCTTCAGTGGGTAGATAAACAGAGGGTCTCTTTTGTGATGTTCGCATGGCTTGCTCCGTATTAAATTGTGAAAAGTTGTCTGCATTATGGCAGGGTAAACCCTTAATGAAATCTGTTACCGACATTTTTGTTTTACTGGAAACAATGGCTTTGTCTGGTGCTTATGTTTTACTAGGAATTAGAGTTTTTTTTGAGATACAGAAGCCAGCTGCTCTTATTGGTTTCTGCCCTTTTGTTGTTAATTTGTGTGGAATTCTTTTTGAGTTTTTTCTAATATTGCTGCTTGTTACGATAGTTTTATTTTATTAATTTGGAATTTTTATTAAAGTTTTTTATATTATTACTAACATAAATTTATGATTTATTATAGTTTTTTGGTATATTCAATGGAAATTTCTGTGTTTTGTATGTTCTTTGCAATTTTTCTGACGTTTCGATTGAAATGCTTTTTGTTGTTGTTGATTGTTCATCATACATTAGCACAACACCAAGTCATCTATATTTTATTGACGGCGTCTGTGCATTACACACTGTTCAGAGAGTTTCAGCCGTTGCTTCATTTATCGGCGTTGATTCGTAATTTTTTTCAATTTTTATTAATTTGTTTATGGATTTGTTTAAATATAAAGTGGTTTGTTTTATGAGTTTTTTATTTTAAATGTTTCAATTTATTATGCCAATATATTTAAAAGAGTAAAATTATTGAAAGTCGGCAAATACAGCAGAATTTGTTTCAAAAATAAATAAATAAAAAAATATGGTGATTTTTTGACAAAAAATAACACAAAATTTAAAACAACGACTTCACCTTACAAAATCGGTAGAACATTATAAAATTGCAAGTACCTTTAAAACGCGATTATCACCTTTAATACGGCATTAAAAAGTGGCTTAGTCGAGCCGCTGACGACGTGAAAATTTCGGATTCACCTTACTTAAATACAACCCCCGGTTTTATTCAAACTTTTAGTTAATTCAATGTAAAACTTATATTCTTGAAATTTAACATTATTTTTTGATAGCTATTGCCACTTAACAGATATTTTGTAACATTAGATTGAGCGCACAAAAGTGCCACTTCGTAGTAGAAGAGTATGTGGTTCCAAAAATATGCCACCTGGTGTTTATGGAATTGAGTTATTTTTTTTTTTAAGAAAATCTTAACAATACTGAGTGATGACAGTTCTTTCTTTTACTATTTATAAATTTAATTTTATTATATTAGTGGAATTATACATATTTAAAATAATCACGAAAAGTGTAAACATATCGAAAAAAAAAATTAATAAAGATGATCAAATTAAGTGGTAGCAAATAAATACAACAAATTCTTGGCAAATTGTATAATTTCGGTACCACCTAATTTGGAGGTACCGTAAACACGATCCACGAATGTTATAGGTACCTCACCCACCGTAAAACCATGTTGTCTGGCACGCACCAGCATTTCCATTTGAAATACATAACCCTTTGATACACAGCTAGAAATACATTTCTCTAATACAGGTTTCTTGTATAATCTAAATGATCCAGTCAAATCCGAAGCATTGGGACGTAATAGAAGTTGAGATAAAAAGTTGGCACCACGCGAAATAAGCTTACGTTTAAAATCCCAACCGAAAACACCACCTGAACCCTGGTAACGTGTACCAGAAACAATATCGTAATCATGTTTCTTTTGCAATTCAATGAATTCTGGTATGAATTTAGGCTAAAGGAAATAATATTGTTAGAATTGATCATTGAGAAAATAAACTAGCTTAGACTTACATGATGACTTAAGTCGGCATCCATAATTATGATAAAATCTCCCGTGGCATGTTGTATGCCATGTATATAAGCTGTACCCAAACCCAATTTGGCTTTACGAGGCCTTAATAAAATCTTATCTTCTCCATAGATTTTCTGTAAATCTTGGGCTACTTCTAAAGTACCATCGGGACTGCCATCATCTATGATAATAACTTCAAATTTATAGCCACTAAAAGAAAATAAAAATTTAAGGATATCATTGGTTTATATTTAACATATTTTGTTAAAATTGTTACCTTTCGTTAAGATATTTCATTATTAACCATATGATAATGGGTAGATTTTCTTTTTCATTATAGGTAGGCAATAAAATGCTGTATTTATGATCCATTTTTTTAAAGATTTTCTATAAAATTCTTATAATTATTGTAAATTGTAAAAAAAAACAAATAGATAAAGAAAAAATGACGTGCCGAAAAACTGTTTTATCATTGCAGCTGTTTAACGGCCTTACCCATGCTGTTATTTTTTACATATAGAGTTGTCAGCATGAAATGTTAGCTAAACACAGGGATGTTATGATGTTGACAAATTAGTTTTAAGGTTATTTGAGAAATTACAGTAAATTTCTTTAAAAACGAAGCAAAAGTTATATTTTATAATGTTATAGAATAACATTATAAAATATTTATTATTAATAAAAATAAAAATAATTCAATTTTAAATTAGCAGTTACTGCGCATGTTTTCTTCTCATTTGTCATTTGCTTCATTTGACATAAATGTAACTGTCATTTGGTGTTTTAAAAGCTGTAACAAAACGGGGGTTGTCTAGTAGTTATTAACCTGGTCAGACGAGAAGAAATTGTGCTTTGAAAAGAAAAAATAAAAAAAAAATAATTTAAGAAAATATGAAAATCTAAAAAAAAATAATATAAATTAAATTGAAAAAAAGTGAAAAATAATATCTAAGTATTAAAAATATAAGATATATGTGTTAAAAAAGTGTTAAAAGTGCTTAAAGAAAAAAAAAACACCCTAAATAGCTAACAAAAAACACACACACACGAATTCCTCTACTTGCATTACCATTATTCTATGCAGCTTTAAACATGGCTAAAAAGATTCCCTTTAATGTTGTATTTGCTTCTGGTAAGTTTTTCTTTTTATTATAATTAGCTTTAAGTATGTAACATTTATTTTATGTGTATGTTACCATCTAATAAATAATAAATTAACTATCATTTAGTATATATATTTAAGGTCACTTGAATCTTGTTGCCTGCCCTACCTTTGTTGGTTCTTTTTTTTTTTTTTCTTTAAACTGTAATCATTACAAATGTTTATATTGTTGTTATTGTCGTACTTGAGAAATCGATAAATCTCAGTCTGTAGGATGATTTCTTTGCTCTTTAAACGTATCTATCAAACACTTCAACTTTATGTACATTTTATATTCAAATCGTTTATGTGAATGTGAAGGATTTTTTCCCATTTTGCATCTGCTGGAGCAAATTGATTTAAGGTTTAAGTGGATTATTTCAGATGTCTTGCAAATTAACACCCTAAGAGGAAATGAAATAAGACACGTGCGTTATTTATTATTTACAACATAGTTTGTGAAGAAACAGATTTTTTTGTTGTTATTTTTATTTTAGACAAAGAAATTTTGGTAAAAATTGCTTTTTTTTAGGATATTTTTTTAAAGAAATATTTAATTTTATAAAAAAGGAAAGGAGAATGTTTCTTGTAAATATTTTTTAATTAAAACAATTAAATAAAACATATATTTTTAATCGTATGTTCCAGGATTTTAGAATGAAATATAATTTTTAATTCCCGAAATTTTCTCATAATAGACCTTGGTTTGGGTAAATAATTTTTTACTGAGTCATTTATTTGTATTGCTTAAAAGCTGTTTAATAACTCATCCTTTTAAATATTTGTTTTTGAAGAAATATGTTTGTTTTGTTTTATCCAAACATTTTTCATCTGAGTCATGTTGTTGACAGGTTTTTACATTAGATGAAGCACCCACTTGATAAAAATAAATTTTAAAATTTTTATAGTTTAATTTTTTTCCGTTTTAAAAACTAGTCATTTTTTTGTTTGTTGTTTTGTGATAATTAATTACACAGGTCAACAGCAAAAAAAGGGCTTGAATAACTACTATAAAGATTTATTATGGTTCCAGTCATCCAAAATTGGGCCAAAATGATTTCTTTAACCTTATAACTCGCAAACTGATAATGATACAAAAAAGTTGAATAGTTATTGGTATTCATTTAAAAAATAATTGTACAGGTGTCTGGTACTTTTTCGAAAATCAGCCGTTTTAGGGAGAAAACGGGTAAGAACTGTATTTTGGTACTTTTTTGGTATCAATGTATCTTTGAAACCAATGAACATACAGATAAAATTTATGTCGTATTCATAACTTATCAAAAAATTAAAAATACAAATTCGGTACTTTTTAGGAATTTAAACGTTTAAGGAGTAAAAATCGTACCTATTTTTGGTACTTTTTTCATAAAACATTTTTTTATATTTATTGAAATATTCATATGACTATTTAAATATGGGATACTACTACAATTTAGAAATTTATTAGAATACAATTTTTGATACATCGATGGGTGAAAAAAAGTACCAAAAAAGGGTAAAGGCGGAAAATTATATATTTTTTCAAACTTAATAATGAATTTTCAATTACATTAAACTTCGAAGAATGAAATTAAGAAAATGTAGTCATATATGGATAAGAATTCACAAGAATGAAATTCGTGGTACTTAAAGATATATGGTCCTATTAGTAAGAAATCAAGAGGAGGGACTTTTTGGTACCTTTTGTTCTTCTAATGGTACTTTTTTCAATTTTTAATTATTTAATCTTTATTATTTAAATAAGCATGGTCCGATGTTGGAAAGAATTCACAAAGGGGTACTTTGTGGTACTTTTTCGTTTTTCTAATAGTACTTTTTGAATTTTCTATAGTTATGAACCTAGAAACATGAAATAAGATTATGTAGTCCTAAGTGAATGAGAATCCATAACAGCGAACTTAGTGGTACTTTTCTTTGTTCTTCTAATGGTACTTTTTGAATTTCCTGTAATATTTGACTTAGAAACATGAAATTAAATATACATGGTACTATATGGGAAAAAATCACAAGAGCTGTCTTTATGGTACTTTTTGTTCTTCTAACGGTACTTTATGATTTTTTTTACAATATTGAACCCAGATTGATGAAATTAATGATATGTAGTCCTAAATGAATTCACAGGAGGAAATTTTATGGCACCTTTTTGTTCTGATGGTACTTATTGAATTTTCTTTAATTTTTAATTTAGATACATGGTTTTAAGATTCATTAGGAGACACATTTTATCGTAAGACATTTTTTCTACATATTACCATGTATAAACAATCACAAAAATGTTTCTCCTGTTTAATTTTGTTTACGAGATTTTCGCGGTTAGGGCTCGATATGTTATTTTATTTGTTATTTTTTTACTTTAACCCAAATTGATATAATTCACAAAGTAATTGGTTTTAGAATTAGGTATAATAAAAATAAATTAATTTTCGATCGTGTTCTAATTTTTTCTTTATTATTTTAACTTTTTTTAATATTTAATTAAAAAGACTGATTTATTAAAGTTAAATTGAAGAACATTTTATAGTATTAAGTAAGAACATTTTATAGTATTTAAGTTCCAATTTTTATCAAAAAATGGATGATGGACTATTAAGATAAACCCTATGTTTACCCTACATTTAATTTACTAATATATATTTCAATGGATTACATTGGTATAATTTAGTGTTAGTTTATGTCTAATATATATTGCAAAAATCATTCGGCTTTAGTCCGAAATAATATAAACATTAATCCGGTTAATAACGACCCAACATAATAACTGGAATAAATTATTTGTTAAATAAAACCGATTAATATGAAACCCTGATTAATTGGATACGCCTATTATCTACCCTGTCACCATGTTCAGATGGAATAAGATCCACAAGATGGGCTTTTAAGAAATTCGAAGTTAAGGGGTAAAAGGGTAAGAGAGATACAATAAATAATAATAAATAATTTGAATAATTTTCAATAATTAAATTAAATAACAAATACATAATAATAATAATAATAATAATAATACTAATAATAAAATATAAATATATAATAATAATAATAATAATAATAATAATAAAATAATAATAATAATTAGTATAGCAATAAAAATAATTCTAAGATAATATTAAACTAAACAAAGTGTGAATGTTATATTCCGGCTCGGCCGAGTCTTTACACTTTTACATTAATGGGAAGGGGTGCTGTAAGTGTCCATTTTATGTTTTCAATCTTACAATGTTGCTTGAAATACTTTTTCTATGAAATTTCGTTTACATTTCCACTTTATATAAGAGGTTGGCGGTAAACGTAGGCGGACCAAGCCCTTTTGCTTATCCAAGTTTATGAACAAATCAAAACTATACCGTACACAATTTGGTTATTCACATACTTTTTGCTTAAAACGACAGAATTAAATATCGTATATTTAGAAATTATTTAAGAAAATGTTAACATTTTGTTGGAATAACTTTCCAAAAACCCCAAGAGTTAGATTTAAATTGGATGGGTTAAACCGGAGAAAATGGTACCATTCACTATATAGTAAAATACTAAAGTATCACATATCTCGAGAAACTATATAGCAAAAGTTCTTAATAACCTGAATTTGAGATAAAAATGGACGTAGGACTAGGGGAATGTCTGCCCCATACAAAAGGAAAGATTATTTAATTATATATCAAAGTACACTATGGTGAAAATCCGTGAGAACTATTTCTCAACATAGTTGCATTTATAAAATAAAAAACAGAACGCATAGGGCCGGGGGTGAGAGTTCTCCTACATAAAGCAAATATTATTTTAGTAACCAAAGTAACTAATTTAGTGAACGTTTCAAAAAGAGGTGGAAAAAATAATATATTTCAAATTTAAAAGGGGTAGGTCGGGGAAAGCTAGTAGACCCACATAAAAGAATATATAGTTGTGGCATGTAACATAGTCAGCTTAAAAATTTCGATTTAGGCAGCGGAATTACGATAATTTGTATAACTATCTATAAAGGACTAAGATAAGAGGTTAAACATTTCATGAAGTCTAGAAGGAATGTAAATTCTTAACTTAATGGATAGGTTAAATACTGTTCGCAACAAAAATCTTAAAGTTTTAATGTAAATCTTGGAAAATGAACCCAGAAAAAAAACTTTTTTAGGTTTGATGGGACTGGGGGAAATAGTATACTCCCTTTACAATGCATACATTAATCTTCATGTTATTAGTAAAAATTTAAAAAAGAAATTGTAGAAAAATATTAAAGTATGAAGTTTATAGCGGAATAGGACAAGAGAATACTAACCTCCAAAAAATAACAAAGTTTTTGAAAATTAATATAAAAATTGGCTGGACTTTGAGGTGGAAGGCGGCTCCAATCACCTAAAATATTTTAATATATTGGTATATGACAATCGGATATTATAAAGAAGAATGGAACGTCTAATATTTCAAAATTGCAAGGCGGAATAAATCAAGGGGAGGTATTGCCTTAATAAAGTTAATGTCTATTATGTAAAAAAAGGTTTATTTTTGATATAAATTGAACTAGTTCCCCAGCAAAAAATTGCTGGCATACCCAGAGGCAGGTTGTAAGGGGAGAGATAAAATAACTCTCCTTAACAACCTGCTAAAGAAGGCATGATTTTGTTCGTGATGTCCCACTTTGGTAAGGCCTTGCTGCGGCAAACGCTATAGGTTCATACCTGGCCTTATTAAATGCGCATTTTAAGGCATTATAGATGTGATGATATCATGCCTCTTTTATGTGAACTTTTAGAAATCCTAAAAGTTATAAAATCATGCCTTATAGAAAATTATTATGATTTTCCATTTATTTGATTTGTTTTGAATGAAAAAAATTATAATATAGAAAAATCAGCAAATTTTTTAGTTCAGTTTTCATCAACTAAACTTATTTTCATGGGGTACTTAATCTGTTTAATCTGCAAAAAACAAAAATACAAAATTTTTTCAAAACAAATTGGAAAAATAAAAAAAATAATAATATAAATAAAATACTACGGATAAAGGTGTGTATCTCCTATACTTTTTGCATTTCTAAAATAGTAATATATTTAAAATTGCAATAAGGAGGATAAATCAAGAGGAGGTATTGCCCTTTATAAAGTTAATGTCTAATATGGTATCAAAAAAGGTGGCAAGGAGCACCGGTTTAATTATAATTTTCGTTGATAATAGTGACTCGAATATTATTTGATTCTAAGTATTTCAATATTTATACGCTAACAGTTTCATTCGATTATGAAAAATGTATACCATTTGAAAGGTATTTATTTACATGTGTACCGAAAATATATGTGTATTGTTAAAGTCCAAAAATTTTTGAAAAATATTATTAAATATTGTTTTATTTTCGATATAAATTGAACGAGTTCTATGAAAGGCTTGAATGTTTTATAAAGTTTTCTTTTTTTAATTTTTTTTCCTTTCTGATAAAGAAATTTATTTTCTCCAATTTAAATTAGAATAGTTGTATGAATATAATATTATTTATTTATTTATTTATTTATTTATTTTTTTACTTAAACTTTTTATTTCTCTTCAATTATATAATGATTAGGTAATAAGTATGAAGGAATTATGCGACATGAATACTAAACTC
Organism: Phormia regina; assembly: GCA_001735545.1. NCBI lineage: Eukaryota > Metazoa > Arthropoda > Insecta > Diptera > Calliphoridae > Phormia > Phormia regina. The sequence continues at coordinate 13,014 of MINK01176317.1, read as the reverse complement.
AATCTTTTTTTCAAAGAACTATAGCGTCTCAAAATACCTATAAAAACTTTGCCGTTCAGTATAAAATTTAAAGTCGAATATAAAGTCATATCATATAGTAAGAGCTAGGCTTGTTAGAACTTTTATTCAGTACTATATTATTAAAACAGTTGGACTTGAAAAATACAATTACAAAATGTATTTTCCACAAAAAAATATATTTTTCAAATAAAATAGATTTTTAAGAGAGTAATGACCCTCATCTTAATTTTTTTTTTTTTTTGCATAAGATATACATAAAATCCTTAAAAAGCCTTCTTAGTTTTCAATGTTTCCTTTGAAAGTACCTTTATTGAAATCTTATTCTTGACAAACAAAGTTTCTTCTTTTTTTTAGCAAACATTTCTTTCAAAGAAACTCTAAAGTACAAGTTCTTATAATATTGTAAAGTAAATGGTCATTTGTCTGCTACTGCACTTATATTAAAAAAAAGAAGACAAAGAATAAAGAAGATTCTAAAAAATATTTGGTTAAACAAAAATATTTTTACTTTAATTACAACAAAAACAACTAGCCCTTAATAGCATTTATAATAAAAAATATATAAAAATTCTAATAACTAAAAATATCTCTTTTATAATTTATAAGTCCCTTTTTTGTAATAAACAAATGTTTGCTCATCCCTGCCTAAAAAAAAAAGATTATGACCATTTACTTATTAACTTATTTGTAAAATATGTATATTTGTCAAATAATATAAAAAAGGAAAGGAAAAACTAAAAACAGTAGCTAAACCACCCTCTTTATTAAAAGTAACAAAAAAAAGAGAGAAATAAATGATGAAATCAGCATAATTATGCTGTTAAAAAGTGCTAGTTTTTGTGTCATACTTGAGACGCACATATACACACACACACACACACACAAAACTATATACATATGTATATACTTTGGAAATCTGCCGCCTCATTCTATTTTAGTTTTTAATAGCATTAAACAACTATTGAAGTACAAAAATGTGTATTTTATGTTTAACATGTCCTTTGTTTTCATAGAAATTCATTTCATCCTTTGTAACAATTGTTACAATTCAATTTTCATGGTCTACAGGATTCCTATAGTGCAAATTATCTTTATTTTTCTATGAGTTTTATTTTTTGGTTTATTTTTTCATTTGTGTCATTATTATTAGTGTTTTTTTTTCGAAATTGTTTGAAGTAGTTCACAAGTATTTCCACATTGTTATTCAATTGTTTAGCATACACACACACAGACAGACAGACATAAAATACTATTCTTTATGATCTCAAGTACCTACAAACAGGAGATTATTAGTATTATAGCTACTCCTTGAGATGTATATAATTGGTGTTATAACTATTAAGAGATATAACATTAGTAAAATAAATAGAGAGAGAGAGAAAGAAAATAAGGATAATTTATAAAAACTATATGCATAACTTTTTAAATTATTAAATAATAATTACAGTGGAAATAATTATTAATTTCGTAATAATTTTTCTTATAATTGGAAAATTTTTAGACATTTTTTAAAGAAAATATAAAGAATATTTAACACACGCTTTCTAGAACTAAATTTTATGTCTTTTTTTGGAAATTTCTACAACCGTATTAAACCCAGGATTAGAAAAGTGTAATAATTATATCTAGAAATTGTGCATAGAAGCCAGCCGAACAGATGGACATTTTTGAAGCAAATTTTAAGGTGACTCTGACTCAATTGATGCAATAATTATATACATAAGTGTAGGGTATAATAACACAGAGTTAAAAAATAAAAATACTTTCAATTCGTCTACATTTTTTAATAATTACTAAGCCTCTAATCTAAACATTATAATTAAAATGTACTTTTTTATTTATTTATGCTCATTTTCTACAACAAATAAATGAAATTATACTTAAGATTAAAAACAGAAAACCTTTAAAATTGGAAAGAGTCAAATCTCTCTAACAATCAAGGTACAGTGTCAAATTTGGTAGATTTAAAACGACAAAAGTCCGTTTTTAGAGATATTATCTCTAATATCGTTTTCATTGGTTTTTTACAGATACTACAGATCATAGAAAACTATAATTTTAATTCTTCTAACCACTGCTTATGAACTTGTAGACCTTTTTTGGCAACTTTTTTATTTGAGATTTCATAGTTGTTTCCTCCACTTTTTAACACCTCTTTGGACCTCTTCCATTTTCTATTCACAAAAGTCCAATATCTATTCACTGGCCTTATTTCTGAATATTTTAGGGAATTTACATCTCTTGATACAAATACTATGTAAATGATTTGGTACCACTCCAGAGCATTCTTATGTAGTAACATGATGACAGATCGGACAAAAATTATGTAGATCCATTGTGCGCTCTTATGAAAGGAAAACGATTTTTTTGCAAACATTCTTTGTTGTATTTTTCGATACTTATGATGCCCACTGTAACAAGTAACTTGCTTCTTTTGCCATAACTGTATAAATCTTGGCAAACCAGAAATTCTTTAGGAAATTTCTATAGACTCTAGGTCCTAAACTTAATTTTACATACCCTCGATCATCATCAATATACAAATTTTAACCAGGAAGCTCCAAAAACATACCTTTCATCGTATATTTTACAACAAGAAAATTTTTGCATGAAATTTGATTTTAATTTTCCAGTTTTTAATATGTTGGACTTTATATGTTTTCAACTCCGCATTAACTTTTCGCACCAAATAACCTGAGTATTAAATTAACAGGGAGATGTTTTTGAATTTCTTTTCAATATACTTTTTTTTTTGCCCTTCAATATATCTTGTGGACCATTTTTCTCCCATAACCCTATTTAATATCAATGGTTGACTTCACCTGGTACTATTTAATTAACCAATTATTTTTAGACCAATTTGGATTATTTTATAGTTGTTTAATATTTTTTATTTAAATTTTTGTTCAAAGATAACTAAATGAAAAAATTTTTAAATATTGCTTCGGAAAAAAATTATGTTGCCACTCCCGTACTGAAAAATATTATTTTACTTGCATGAATAACAGATGTATTTTTATAATATTTATTGAATTAAATGACTTAAATGAAAAAACTATAGGTGGTAAGATCTAATCACACCAATCGTAGTATAACATTTACATAACAAATTTTTAGTCATTACATTAAAATGTTTAAATAATTCTTAAAATATTGTTAATATGAGGTGTCCAGCAAAAATTTGGTAACGATATATAGTTATCGAACAACATGTTTATCAATGCAATGCCAACACCGACATCCCGTTTGCAATACATAGAAGTTATTTTGTGTCAATAGTTAACTCTTTTCTGCATTACATGTAACATATATGCTATGGTTTCTAATAAATGCGAAAGGAATTATTAAAATTAATAAGCTTCTATGTTCGTATTTTTGTCGTTCTAATTTTAATAAATGTGACACTTCGCAATCCATAAATTGCACAGAAATATTTAAAAAATATATATTTTGTTATTATCTTAATATTTCTTTGTAATCTGAATATAATATAAAAATGAGATGTATGTTTGTTTGTACGTCAATCACGTCTAAACGGTTAGGAAGACACGCCCACATTTTACGGCCATTTAAAAATGTTAAACGGTAGAAAATAAATATTAGATATCGCCTAATAAGGGATTGCGAAGCGCACCGGTTTGCGCTCGTATTAAATAAATTCATAAAATCAAAAAAAGAAAAATTAATGATTTTTTAAAAAATCAAATAATTTTGATTAAATATTTAATTCTATTTTATAATACCATTTACAACAATATTTTCACAATATTCATCGGAGAGCGAAAAACTTGATATTTTCTGGATCCTTGTAAGAAATTATGACAATAGGACTACGTTTGTGCGTCCATATGTCGGTTGAAATGGTGTTTATGAAACCCGCCCTTAACTGACATATATAATATATACCCCAAACGATTGGAAATCTTTTAGAAAATTTTGCTATTGAAATTCGGCAAGATCAGTTTACAAATGCCGGAGATTAGGAAAACTATAGTTAATAAATTATTCTATTTAAAAGGAATAATTTCTTAGCAACTTTTATTTATGCATCATCAAACCGATCGAATAGTAATATATTTGAGTGTAATCAGCACTTTCATCGGATAGATTTGTTTTTTAATTAATCAATTTGCTTTGTATTCATTTTAAGTTTTTATAAGACAAATAACAAGAAGCAGTGAAGAATTGAAAATAGTCGAAATCCAAATTAAAAAAAATTTGAAAAGTCGACATTTTGTTTAAACAAATTCGTTCATAAACAACTGAGTTATGAGTCAAAAATAATAATATAAATGCATACACACAAACATACATATTAAGCATTGTAATATAGATTTCTAAATGCGAAAATATGAAAGCATGCTTTAAGGCGAAAATTATATTTGTTGGTGAGATGGTGAAGGTATAAACGATTCGGTATAGCCATATATAAATCTCAATTATTAAATTTTAATCCAAAAAGAAACAATTGTGATATTTTCTGTGATCTGAACGAGGCATATTTTCCCTTTCTTTGTAAATTGCAACATTTGCGAGAAAATACGAAACTTCCCGAAATAGAGGTCTAATGTTACTAAAATCTACTAAGATTTTGTAATCCTATATCTATTACACAGAATTACAAAATGAAACAAAATTTCTGCAGCACGGGATCCTTCAGTCCATTTGGATACACGATATTCATAAGTAATAAGTCTCTAATACACTTTTATGGAATTAACTATAGTTTTCGCGATAAATCGTGACTTGTATAGTTAAGGATGTTGCACTCTATATTGAAGCATATCTCCAAAACTACTTATCTGATTATGTTCAAAAATATTAGAATTACAAGTATTTTAATACGGTCCACAATTAAAAAGTTAGTTAGAAAAAGAAATAATTTTATACAAAATTTGATTAAAATCAATGCATAAATTTTGATTTTATTCACAAATTCCCAGCAAAAAAAGAACATCCAAAGAAGTCAATAAGATCCTGAAGTTATGATCCAGAAGTAGNTCCGGCTGCATTTTATACGGCCACAATTAAAAAGAAATAATTTTATACAAAATTTGATTAAAATCATTGCATAAATTTTATCCAAAATCCATAAGAATCAATAAATCCCGGAAATTGTGATCCGAAGTAATGTAAATACGATCATTTCCAATGAATTTAATATAGGCTTTTCATAGAAGATGTTCTCTTTTTATACCTATTCAATAGAAGAATCATGTCCCCGATGTTGTTGAAAAACTGGATTCTTTGGATTCTTCTTTTATCAGCTGCAGGGAAATTAAAATTATTTGGATATATAAACTAATAAATTTTTTGAATAAAATTAATTTTTCGTAAAAAATATTTGAAATTAGTTTGAATACATTTTTAATTAAATCTTAGGATTTTGTTTTTATTACTTTTTAAAATCTCGAAAATTCATTCTCATTTTTTTTTTATGTAACTTTTCAATGAGTATTTTCACTAATTTGAAAATAAATTCGAAACTTATGCATCGATTTTTATGAAATGGGAAACAAAATTTATCATTACGATTAAAGATTAGAAATTTATTTTTTTTTACACTTTCGTATTATTATGATTTTTTGAAGAAATAAATTTTTTGCAATTTTTTATAAATTTTCCATATTTTTTCAGAAGAAGGACGTAATGTTAGAATAAATTGAAAATAATTCAAACAAGAATTTTGTAATTTTTTTTTAATAAAATCAAGCAAGTAGTTTTCGAGATATGCTTCAATATATAACCTCCTTAATTTTACAAATTGCGTTTTTTCGCGGGAACTAAAATCAATTTGAAAAAATTCTATTAGACTTTTCTTATGAATACCTAACATCCAAATGGACTGAGAAAACCTTTGCCGGAGACTTAATGTTTCTCTGTGTTATTATTTGGTCTAGACAATATCTTAAGGAATTTTTATTTGCCAGTTTAGCTCATCCTTAACATAAAATTATGCTTAAAAATCCTTTAAATATTTAATTAGTTATGAATAAATCTTAATAACTATAACTTACTTTGTAAACTTGTGATCATAAGCCAACAGGCCATTAGCCATGATACGTTGACATCCATGTTAATTGAACAAAAAAAAAGTCAATTATCTATATGACTTTTTCAATAAAACTCCTTTTAAAAATCGAGATTTTCTATTAAGCAAAAAAAAGGAATCTCAATAATCCTTAAGCATGTTCGTAAATATTTGCGACATGTGTTACTCGTATTAATATTTTTTAGCAAATAAATGCAATTGACAGGCAAACAATCAATGCAGCAAACAGTTTATTTTTTTCATTCGATAATTATAATGATTTTTAATGAAAATCTTTTTATTCGTATTTGTATTTTTATGCGCAGTTTATGCAAGATTTTATTAATAAAATGCACTTTTCTTATGATTTAGTGAGAATATGGAGTGACGACGATGATGATGATGATGGAGTTTTCATGTGTATTGATTGCATTTACACTTTGGAATATTTGAATTTATATGTCTGGCGTATAAGTTAATCAAACGGCAGACAGTGATATTATTTTTTTAACTTTTTATTTAATTTACACTGTTAATTTGTATTTTCTGTATGTATGTATGTATACATGTATACATGTAGGTAGATATGAATTTATTTGTTAGGTTCCTTGTTATAACATTTTTTCTCCAGACATAGTCTAGGATTTTTTTTCTATTTATTATAGGGATTTGTTTTTTTATGAGAGTAAATATTTGTAGGTATGTTTGTTATAATGTTGGAGTATTTATTTTCACTTAATATTAATTGATATTTGGATAGTTATAAAAAAAAGAAATAACAAGAACCACAATCATATAGATATATTTTTTCTATACATATCAGCCGGTGTATTGGAAAAACTGCATAGGGAACGTTAATGCACGCACTCACTTACTCACACTTATATTAACAATTTAACTCTGGGTCCGTGTCTGTCTGTCAGTCAGTCGTTAACAGAGAGATTGTGTATGTATGTTTATATTATGGTTGTGTGTTGTAGTTTTTGTTGTTCTTTTGCCTTTTTATGTTGGTGTTAAAAAAATGAAACTTCAAAGGCAGGAATGAAAAAAAAAATTAAGTAAATATTACTTTAATGCACATTTTATCTACATACATACATATAGATATATTTATTTATATTTTAGTACCACCAACAATGAATGCACCTTTTCATTAATGTATTTTTTTTTTTTATTATATCTATCTTTTTATTATTTTCTTTAAATGGAAAACTTTTTATGGCCTTTCAACAAAGTTTTATGATTTCACACATATTTTTTTTTATTTTTATTTATTAATAACACAAAACTCAATAATGATTAATGTAATTTTAAACTTCCTTTATGATTTTCCTTATTTATTATGTTTTTAATTTAATGAAAATTCTTTATTTTATAATTCCAGGTGGTAAAAAGAATTTAAATTGATATTTTATTTTATAATCAAAATATTTTTGCTTTTTTAACTCCTTTAGGTAGAAAAAAGTAATATGTTTTTACTTCGTATCTTTACACAATTTTAAGATTTATTGTACAAAATATGATGATGCCTCTTCTTTATTTTATTGTTTTGTAAATGTATTTCACTTATACAGACAATTCAAAATATTAAAACCGAACACGTTAAATCTTCCGTCAATTACAACCGTTTACTAAGAACCAACAACGAGAACTAATGAAAGAATCAAACTGCATTATGTTAAACCCTCTCAATCTTTGTTTAACATTATACACCAATACATATTTAACAAACACGCATAAACTCTCTCTCTCTTGTTAACACACAGATACATTCGCTTGATGAGTAACAGGAAAAAAAGCCGGTTCTTTATTTACGAATGCAGACAACTTCAAAAAGTAGGCTGCCAGATTTTGTGATTTGATTTAGTGATTTTTTATAACCTTCGACACTATAGGTGGATCTAAGACATAGCCTGAGAGAATAATGCGATGGATCTTTATCTCAGTTGAGAGAATTCTAATGTCACTCCTTCCATATGTTTAAAAATTGTCAAATTCAAAATCGTTTGCTTTTGGACTCAATAAAAATGTCGACTTCAAATTTATTTTGTTAAGAAAACAAAATCGTTGGAAAATATTGGTCTATATATAGAAAAAAAAACTTAAGTAATATCTTACTAAAAGTACAGAAATATCTAATATTTTAAATGCATGTAAATTTATGAATTAATTAGCTCATGTAAGCATGTTTCTAAAAATATTGTTGTCAGAAGCACCCTACATTAACCCTATATAGCTCCGCTTCTAATACATATGTAGCAGAGATGGCAAATAAAAATACTTTTGAGCAGTGTTGCCGGTGCCGATAGTTCATATTACACAGCCAAAGCCTTTAAATAATGCAAAGTTAAAGAAATTACACAAAAATGGAAACTTTTAATTAATTTTAATAAAAAAATATATATATAAAAAAGGATTTATTTTATCTTAGCTCTATGACCAGCAAAATCAGCACTGAAAAAGAACTGTAAAAGTGTTGATTTTATCAATGTGTTGTCACTACAGTTTTTAAGCCCTGATTTTTATACCGATGACAACTCCTTTTTGTGATATTTTGCTTCTCATAAATTAATACTCATAATTATTATTATCAGTGTTGCCAGGACTTGAGAAAAAAAGAAGCTAAATTGGACTTTTAAAAAGGTCAGAAAAGGCTAAATATCCCAAAAATAAGGCTAGAAAAAAAAAAGCTAATATATTGTATAATTAAAAACACATTTATTTATTATTTCTTGGTNNTAGAAGCTAAAACGAAAATTTTGAAGCTAAATTCAAAATAAAAAAGCTAGATTTAGACTTAAAAAGGCAAAACTGGCAACACTGATTATTATTATTATTATTATTTAATAAAAATTTTGTTAACCCATTTCTGCTTACTACCCGATTCCGTTGAGATAACTACGGAATTTGGCACTAAGTTTATGTGATTGTGATAACAAATTTAGATAATTTGACCGCCTAGATATTTTTCCTTCCGTAATAAAGGGCCTGGAAAATTTCAGAAATCGTAAAAAAACAGAAACTGTAAAAAAATCATTAACTTTATAATTAGTTAATTAGGTGATGTTAAAGTTTATGATGCGATAACGCAACAGCAGTAGGAATATAAAAAAAACTGAAATATTTGTGAAATTTTAATCTTAGAAATTAACTTTTTCCCTGCTAAAAAATGCATACATTCATACGAGTAGTTAAAGTTCTGTTTTGAAAGCATTTGCTATAAATCATGAAATCACAAGTTACAGATTTTATTCTACTCCTGTTGCAATCTCGCAGTAGCATACCACTGTGTATTTAGCCTTCCTTTTTGAAAATTCTGCTTTCATTAATGAAATGAATTCCATTGGAATTACATAAAAATTACACATAAATTTCATTATCCAAAAATTGTCCAAGGAATTTAAAATTGTCATATTTTTGGATAATTACACAGGAATCGGCAACACTGCTTTTGGGTGTTAAAATAAACTTCAAATATTACTTTTTTCTCTATCAGAGTACTAAAATTTAAATTTTTAATAGTTACGTTTTTTTTTATTTAGTTCAAAATTCCAATCAAATTTTATTTAACATTAAATTTTTAGAATTAAATTAGAATATCCAGCTAATCATTTGAAAGTATCAAATGACACAAGGGAGTACTTCGTTACTTTTGAATATTAAATAGTATTAAAATAGTACTATAGTCTCAACAATTTCATCTCTGATATGTATAGTCATTCTTTCAACTTTAAATATTACTTTCCTCTGCTACGACTTTGTGTAATTTTATTTAAAATTAGAAGATTAGATGTTACATTTTTTAAAATATTCTAGTCTTGCAATGCACATCCCGATGGAGCAGAATCCAAATTTTTATTAGCTTCTAATCGGGTAGAAAGAAATACCACATACACTTTTAGGAGCGGATGTATAAGTCTCAAAATTGGCTGCATTCAATATTGAAAAAGTTTCATATTCACTTACCAATACAATTTCAAATATTTCACTTCATTTTAAAGCTCTCGATAATATAAGAATAACATGCTCACGTATGCTATCTGAAGGTATTTTGGTTCTATATAATATATTGTCTTTATTTTTTATATATATCACTTAAAACTATCACAGCTACATAATTTTGTCACTAGAAAAAAATTCATTCTTAATTTTCATTAATTTTGATAAAATAGAGATGTTTTGGTTATATTCGGGGTGATTAAGACAATATGAGATTTTTAGTTATTATATTAATAACATTAATTAGTTAAGTTAAGGTCTTATTTATCATCTAACTATTGCCCTATTTCAGTAAGGTAATTATCCCCTCTGTAATAAATTGATGATATATCATTGAAATTATCTAGAAGATATTAACGCAATACATACTTTTATTTTTCTGTTACATTTTTTCATTTGTCGATTTTATTGAAGAATTTAAAAAATATTGCAAATTATATATATGTCTCTTATCTAAGACGTGAACGTGCAAATTTTACATGCTTTATGGTGTGACAATATAAATGAATGATTTACAAGATGGTAAGCATTGTTTATCATATTATTTACAAATTTCTTTGGCAATAATATTCTTATTATTACATCCTCCGAAAAACTATCTGACGTTATATTTTTTCACATAGCAATTTTGCTTAATTTTATCCGTGCGTAATTATTGTTCTTATTGTTTAGATGTATCGCTGGTGATGCACAACATATCCAGAGGGGAGAAACTTCCGCAATATGAAGAAACTTCGAGAGGATATTTTTCCTTCTAAGAAATACGAATTCGAATCACTTTCGTATTTTTGCTTGTAGAGATGTATACACAATTTATTTTTTCTTATGTTAAAAATATATTCTCATTTGAAAAATAAATCCCATAAAATACAGGGATCGCGAGATTTGAAATTAAAAAATCCCGAATCCCAAGATTTGCAAAAACCAGTCCCGTTCTTAAACATAATACACATTAAATTTAATTCTAAAGTTTATTACATTTATGCGACTCCTGAATTTATTCAAAAATTAAAAATGATGTATCAAAATAATAATATAATTTTGAAAAAAGTTATGAGTAATTTTAAATATATTTAAAAATTTATTATGGTAAATAATATGATAAATTAACTAAATAATTTTAAAATAAAATCGGATCATAATATGAAAAATTGTATAATAATATGATAAACCCGGATCATAAAATTGTTATATACAATATTATACAAATCATAACATGATAAAATTCGATTTATTTTGCTCTGTGTGTAGACAAGGATTAAAAAAAAAAATTCGCGGAAAAAATATATTAGTTCTACAACTAGTTCCAGAACCCATAAAAGCCTGTACTTGTTCTACTCTGGCGCTACGACATAAGATTTTTGTTTGAAATTGTCATCTCCAAAAATAATTCTGTGGAAGTGTTAACACTAGTTTTATGGATTTTTTTATTATTTACTTTTTAAATAATTTACGTAAACAGTTCTTGCAAGTTATTCGAACCAGAACCAGTAATTTGTTCTCAGAAGTGATGTAGAAGTCGTACAGAATTAGTTCTTAAGCACTAATTCTCAAAAACTTTCCGTTTGCAAAACTAGCCTTTGGAATTTGGAACATATAGGCCAAAGTTAAGGATTTGATTTAGTTCCAAAATTTTACACTTCTTTTCATAGGCCCTATCGAGAGAATGTAAAAATATTTGAAATCGAATAAGAAACCAAAATTTGGGATGCGACGAATAATTTTCTATAACAGACATACTTTAGTGTGATGAAAAGCATGTGAGGAACTCCTTACAAACTTAAAATTATATACTGGTTCCTTACGTCTACGTAAAATTTTTCGTAAATCCATCCATCAGATTAAAACTTACAAATTTATTTTCATAAAATTTCGATTCGGTGTCATTGATTATTGTAAGTTTATTTTCAAAATGTCTTAAATATTACAAAAAAACATTTAACTTCAATAGAAATAATTTTTTAAATAAACGCCTTTAAATTTGTTGTTCCAAAAAATCGCCATTAATTTCAATCACTCTGGCCACAAAGTATGCAACATAAACATAAAATCTCTCATTTTATAAATAAAACTCTCCCTCTTTTTTTGAACATAACAAGAGAGAAGAAAAGAAAAATCTCCCTTAGCCTATTATGAGCTTGTTATTCTCATTAAGTGCATCATCTTTTGTTAACAGAAACAACTGCTAATTATGTAAAAACGGCCTCTGTTAAATTCGAATAAGATTTTCGTAATGACTTTCTTATGATTTTTTCTTTTTTTTTTCAAGAATTTCTTAAAACTAATTTAGCATTTTATATTTGTATGTTTGTAAGTGTGTAATATTTATTTATATGTATATAAATGTGTATTTATATAATTTTGTTGTTTACAATAAAACTATATTTATTTCTCATAAACAAAAGAAAAGGATCATGTTTTTTATTATTATTACTCGTTTTTTTTTAGTTTTAGTTTTGTATGGATTTTATTTTGTAGCAAGTATCTTCATTTTCAAATGTTGTTTTTTTTTATTATTTTATAAGTTCTTTTATTTTCTTTACTTCCGAAATTTACAACCGCATCTAGAATAAATATACAATGAAAACTAAAAACATAAGCAGATCAAAAACATTTTTTTTTATATATAAACATAAGCGCAACATAAATGGGGAATGAGAATTAAAATTAAGAAATTATCGTGTAAAATAATTGTTATATATTTAAGATTTGATTAAGGGAAATATTAAGCTAAATTAAGTTCAGATTAGGCAAATATTTGAATAGAAATATTTAGTCTTATTTGTACAACACAACACAGAATTGATTTTTTTCATATTTGGCACATTTAATGGATGTTTTTTGTTTGATCACACTGCTTTCAAATAACGTAAAATAGTTGAAAGGAAAACATAATTAAGGACAGATCAGATTCGATGTAAATTTACACAACTACCATTTATTTATTTTACATCAATTTAGAA
>MINK01176316.1:0-16043 GCA_001735545.1 Phormia regina | reverse complement strand
AACTGTGATAACGAGCAACATGAAGTCACTCGTGAGAACGAGCAACAGAAGTCATGCGTGATATGTATTTCACACACCCAACCAAAAATTACTGTATAACATATTTGACAACCAAACGAGGTTAAGTATCCTGAAATATATGACTTAATTTCACTTTCGCAAAATTTATAGTTTGCTCTTTAATTATATATGTAATAATGTCTATATGTAATATATGTCTTCTTCGAATTGCCACGATTGTAACCAAACCTTGTGTACTTATACTTCTTCATATATGAACTGAATGAGAATTACCAACTAAAAAAAAATATATTAAAATTATGTGTATATATGGTATTTTCAGTAGTTGCGTTCCATGCAATTACTTATTACTAATATGCAATTCAATATTTTAGTTTCAAACCATAATATAATGCTATAATATTATGCTTGAATTTTATGGTTATCTGTCAAATATAATATGGTTAGATGTAGAACAATAAGCTCTGAAAACCTTATGTTTCTTATATATGCACTTTATTTATGTACATACCAATATTGTGGTTAAATCAAAATAGAAATATGGTTAATCTGTGAACATATTTTTGTATTATTGCTGTATACATAGTAAATCAATAAAATATATACATATGTGTACAGCAATAATACCTATAAATAAATAAATAAATAAATAAATAAATAAATAAATAAATAAATAAATAAAAAAAATAAACAAATAAATAAATAAATAAATATGCAATTAAATTATGCAATGAAAATATATATTTTCGATGAAAATAATATAGTTGTTGCAACACATTTTGAATTTTTTTTTCTATGCGTGAAAATATATGCATATGTTTGTAAATAAGTATAATAATAATTTTGCAACTCAAGGTCTAGGTGTTTAATATTGTATTTCTGTGGTTTGTTAGTTTTGTATCGTTTCATATTAATGCAGTCAGTTCTGTTGTTTAACAATTTTATTTGCAAATTTTATATGACTTTTATTACATTTTTATATACTTGTAAATATTGATTTTTATCATGTACAATCAAAGTTAATATTTATTTTCTTGTTTTTATAGAATTCAACAATAATCTAGCTAACTGTTTATTTAATTCTTTTCATAAAATTTGTTCAAATGTATTTTCTACAAACTTTTATTGGAAATTAAAAATATAATAAGTATATTTAATAATGGCTTATAGTAGTATAAAATTATTTTCTTTTCCTTTTTTATAATATTGTCACTGGTAAAACGAGTGTTATAGTTGAGAATTTTTAGCGAGTGAGAATATTATATTGGACTTGGTTTAATTTTATACCAACCATCCCTAATTTCATCTCATATGAGAGGTGGGCCATGTTTGGGTTTAAATCGACCTTTAAATTATTTGTATATAATTCCATTGTCGTACATGCTTTTGTTTAAGAAATATTACTTATAAAATATAAATGATAACTTTTGTTTGTGAGATATCAGCGAATAATAACTGAAGATGCGGTGGGAGCTAACATAACTTTCTTGACTGTTAAACATTAGACAAACTGAATAAAAATTAAATTTTTATTTATATTTTGTCACATGACTTCTAAAGTAAATGAAGTCCAATATGAAATTTTGCATTAGTATAGAAAAGAGATCTTTAACATTTTATAATTTTTTAGGAATTTTAAAACAATAGCTTTAAAACCATGTAGCCTTATTTCAAAAAATTCTATATTCAATTATAAAAAAAATTTTCTTAATTATTTTCTATATATTTTACATAACTTTAACATATAATATCTTAAAAATGTCGTTGTTTTTCATTGCGTCACCTTGTAGGTAAATCAAATTACCCCTAACTGACCATTGATGCGTTTTTGCAGCACCAATTTTGGGGAGCGAATTGGTAGATGTGAATATTTTCTTATTTTTTGTTGTCATGGCTATAATTTAAAAATATAATCCAGATGTTTTGCAAACTTTTTCGAAATTTTGTTGACCTTTTTTAGATAGACTCTACTGGGGGTAAACATTTCTCGGAATTCGAATTTGTTTCTTAATTCATTTAGTTTATATTCCAAGCTAAACATTGATTTATAAAACATCATCATTGATCTTAAACTAAATTAGTTACAGTATAGGTAAAGTTACTGGTGCGAAAACGCAACAGTGGTTTGAAATGGGTTAATAAGCTTGGAAATAATTTGCCGGCATTTAATTCTTTGGTCAATTATGTGTAGGATAAAAAAGGGTTTTTTTTATTTCCTTTTAATAATTTATAGCACGTACATCTTTTTTGTCAGTCATATTGATCAAACTCACATCATATTGGCACGGTAGTCATTAAAAATAATAACGGACATATTTAACTAGATGAAAAAAATTTGGAACATTGCTTCGGAAAAAAATTATGAGGTAAAACTTTTGTTAAGATTTTTGAATCGCACTCCTTAAGAATTGTGTTGACCAGTGTAAGATTAACAATCATGTGCTTTATGAATTGTTATTTTAGAAGAATTAATTTCATTATATAATTTGTGTGAAATTTAGTTTTGTAGTTAAAACCAATATAATAATCGAAAACGAGAGAAGAAGGTATAGTCGGTCAAGCCTGACCATATGATACCCTACACCATTGCCTATGTGTACCAAAATTCGGGAGGGTGTGAGCCAATCATGACCAAATCGTCCATGTGCCCAAAAAAATCACATGTACCAAATTTCATTAAATTATCTCTAAATTTGAGACCTGTACTTGCGACGGACAAACGGACGGACATGGTTAAATCGACTCAAAATATGATTCTGAGTTGAACGGTATGCTCTGAGCTGGGTGTAGGAAATTTTTTTCCCTACGTTACAATATTTGCACAAACACATAATACCCAGCCACCTTTCAATTAAACGAAGAAAGTTCAAGATAGAAAGAGTTCAATAAATGTGGATTAGATGCTTAGCAATTATTAATACCGTGTACCCGAATTGACTGAGAAACCCCATTCCGCAGAATTAGTGATTCCCTATGTAATAATGACTTAAAGTTTGGTTGATTTGAAATTCAAGAAATAATATAATTTTTTATATTTTTGGTTGCCCAGTTTATTACTTTAAATTTATTCTTTATCGAAGCCATTAGTGTGTTACTGTGTACATAAATGTTTAATAGTATTTTTATTTATACATCTATTAATAATATCAGACTTTACTTTTCCATTTAATAATTTAAAATTGTCAATGAATTTTTTATTGTTAAACAATTCAAAAATTCTACATAAAAATTGCATTAATTTTATAATAAAATCTAAAGTTTTTTTTTTATTTATATCCATTAAAATAAGATTTCATATTAATATTCTTAATTTCGAATGTTCAAAGTTCACAATCTAATTTTATTTCACACACTCACTTAAACATTTTAGTAATAAACATAAAAATTAATGTTTATTATATCAAATTAAATAAATTTAGTAAAAATACAAACAAATAAAAAAATAAAATAAAATAAAACAAGTAAATTAAAAACAAATCATAAATTTAAATTTTTAATAATAAAATTCTTTTAAAAATTTCTTTATTCATTTTATTTAATTTAATAGTTTTATATTTTTAATCTTTTTATTTCACAAAATAAAATAATTCAAATTAAAGTTTAACTATAAATTTAAATAAAAATATGTATTTAAATTCATGTGTGTAAATTAAAAAAAAAAAGCACAAACTTTTGTATGTATAATTAATTCTTTTTTATAATCACACATATGAATTTGTTTTGAGAGTGTATATGTGCTTGAAACTATTTTATTTTATATTTTTATGAAAATGAAATAAAATAAAAATTATTATTAGTAGCAGTTTGTTATTATGAGGTTAATTTATTTCTATAACAAGTAATTTTCTTTTGACATCATTGTTACCAGTCGACCGGCCGACCAGAGTAGCATTTGTATGTAGAAGTTTGTTTTTGTTGGACGTTTTAGTTTATTTTATGCCAAATGTGCGTGTGGCACGATTTTTCTTAAAGTTTTGATTTCTTTTAGTTTATGTGTGTATTTTTTTTTTGCCACCCACCCCCTGCTTGTTATACATATGTATGTGTGTATTGGGTTTTTTCTTTAATCATATTAATTTAATTTTGAAAAAAAGTGTTTACGTCAGATTTGGCTTTTTATATCATTTTTATTTGAGAGCGAGCTAATGCCCAAAATATTTTTTTTCTTTCTTAAGATCAACATTTAATGAAAATTATTGCCCCTGCGTTGTTTTAAAACAAACATTTCTATTAAAAATTTCAAACATTTTGACTGCCTAGTGGCGTTATGAATGTATAGTAATCTTATAAATTGTTCGTAAAAATAAAATTTTGTTCATTTTAGAAAATATAATATTTTATATTGAAAATATATTTCCAAAGGAATTTGTATATTTTTTTAAATAGTATTTTCTTTATATGGTTATAGCAAAACTAGTAGTTATCAGATAAATTGAATACTATTAAATACTATTAAAGAAAAAGTCTTAAAATTTTGCAATAATATCTTCTCATTAGTCACCAAACTTAAAAATAAAATGGAGTGGAAAATAAACAACGAAAATATCGTATATTTTAAAAACCGTTACAGCAAAAGTGTTAAGATTTTGTTAAAATAACTTTTTAAAAAACATCCATAAAATAAGAAGTAAATTGGTTGGTTAGAAAATGGTACCCTTCATCCCAAGCAAATATTCTTAGTGACATATCTAAAAAAATATTATGTAGAGAGATCTAAAATTTTGTGGAAACTGTTTTCTTATCATGTTGTATACTTGGTATAAAAAAGGTATAGTTAGGGCCGGGGGAAGTGATACCCCCTATGCAAGTAAACACTTATTATTCACATATCTCGACAACTAAGTATTACAGCAAAAGTAAGAATATTTTGTTGGTGTACCTCTTATATAAAAACCCGAATATTTGAGATGAAAAAGGGAACAGAACGTGCGAAGATACCTAAAAAATAATTTTTGTTTTCAACTTTTACAAGCTGACGTCATAGTTTTTGCATGGAAAATTAATTTTTCCATAATATCGACCATTGTCTGAAATTTTTACGTATTTCGATCTTGTGTAGATTGATCATGAATGTAAACGGTCATAAATGTTTATCTAATATTTAATTTTATCTAGAATCGAGCAAATCTGTACATAAATTATTGGTCAATATTAATACAAATAACCACTAAATGGTGTTCTTGAACATTTTGAGCACCAAATCATTAGACATACTATAAAAAAAAGACAGAATAATACAGTCGTTCAAGCCCAATGATATATACCTTACAGCATCATCAAAATAACCTTAAAATACCTCAGATCTTGTAAAATTTTAATTTTCAAATTGGTCGTATTGATATGGTACAATATATAGTGCAATATTACAAAACGCAATTTATAAATATAGGTACAGAGTTTTGTTATCGTACATACTTTTGTTTAAGATACATCAACAGAAAGCTATGAAATGAAAATTTTGTTAACGTATATGCTTTTAAGAAATATCAGCATATAACTATGTAATAAAGATACAAAGATGTTTCTAGTATTTTATCCATACGGGTGGTAAGAGGTAAAGTGGGAGGACCACGCCCAAGTTTACATTGGCCCTTGAACTATATGTACAAAATTTCATTGACTTTTAACCTTATATGGCCCTTTAACCTTATATGTTCAATAGTATCAAAAAAGTACTCTAGTATCAAATTTTCCATCACTGTTTAAGAGATATCAGCAGAGCACTATGAAATGAAGCTACAAAGGACACCATGTCTTCTAGTATTTTTTCTATATGGAAGGTGGGCCGCCGTTTTTGGTTTCCAAATTTAAATCGACCCTCAAACTATCTGTAGAAAATTTCGATATCGTACATGCTTTACTTTTAGAAATATCAGTATTAACTTTGAAATTCCCAGCAAAAAACGTGGAAGTTCTTCAAAAAGAGAACATTTTCACAGCTTCAAAAGTGTGATTCTATTTGTGTCGTATATGGGAGGTAAGGCGGGCTACGCCGAGATATTATGTTCTCGTTTTGTATAAATTTGGTACTTGAGCTTATTGTACAATATTGTTTTGACGTTTCACTTTTAAATATGTGGTAATGGGCTGGTGTAAAGTGGCGGAGCACTATTATTTTAGTTACCTGTTTCTTATCGATTCTCGAACTTATTCTGTATGCAATTGCCTTGTTTTACATTCTTTTTGGGGTTATCTGCAAAAAAAACTTTTGAAATTAAATGCGTTTTTGTAGTAATTTTCGCGCTATAGCAGGTTGTGCGCAGGGTAAGTGTGAAATTATGTGTGCGGTTTCGCTGGTCTTTGAGCTATTTGTAATGAATTGTTTTTGATGTTTTCGTTTTGTATGGGAGTGTGGGCGGACCACGTTTATTTATGTATGCCAAATATATTTATGATTCAACTTTTAATATTAAAATTCTGAACAAAAGTATGTATGATAATGCTTTTTCTTTCGAAATAATTCCAGAAAACTTTTAAGGAGCATAGGTGCTTTAATATTTCCATAACTTTGTTGTTTGCCTACAGTTTTTTTCTCAAATTCAATCCCAAACCAACCTTATATAAGACAAATAATTAAACCCCTACGATTTACTGTTCGAGCCCTATCTTACTTTCAACAAACGGATGGGCATAGCTTGATCGACACAGAATCGAACCAGGACATAGAATATTTACTTTATGAGGTCTTAAACGATTATTTCGACATGTTAAACACGGAATGTCAAAATCTATATCTAAATTTTTCTATTGTGAGTATAAAAAGTGGATTAGAGGCTTAGTACTTATCCTAATTAACTGAAAAATGTCATGGCGCGGAATTAGTGTTTCCCTGTTTATTATTATAATTCATTTTATACGTTTAATTTGTAGACTGACTGTATAATGTTTAAACATGCTAGAGGTATGAACGTGTTTATAAGTATAAATGTCCATTTCAACTTTATGTTGTTTGTATAATTTTTTTTTCGCACAAAGTTTATTGAACTTTTTTAGTTTGCAAACAAAAATACTAAATAAAAAAAAAGTCGTTGATATTTTTCAACAAACATATGTATTGCTGTTCAAATCACGCACTTTCTTATATGCAATTTTGAATACCCTACTTGTGCTATGAAATATACATACGTACATATGTATATTTAAATAAAGGTTTCAATTCATATGTATATTGAAAAAAAATACATAAAGTTATAAAAAATCTATATAAGTATTTTTGCTAATTACTCATTTAATTTTGGGTTTCTTTTTATTATTAACAAATTTTGTTCACAGCAATAATTATTAAATCTTATAATTATTATTATAATTATTTAATCTTTAACAATCTTGTAGGGTATTATTAAGTCATTGTTGATCGTTATGAAAATACATACATATGTGTACATATGTACATACATATACATATTTTTTTGTTTGAATATTTATTATATTGCATTTATAGTGGCAGGCTGGCAAGCAGTTTGCATTTAGTTTTATGCGTGTAAGTAGTTTGTTGTTACGCACTAAAAAGAGTTCAATGACTTGGGTACTTGGTTTTATTATTAATTTTTTTTTCTATTTAGTTTTTATTTTATTTTTTTATCATTGAATTTGATGTTTTTAATACGTGCCGGCAAATATTCACAAATGCATTGATTTGGCAATGCTTCAATGAGTTTTGCTTGTTTTCAAATTTAATTTTTTTTTTTAATTCATGCATAATAAATGGAAAATATGTTTATTGGTCTCATTAATTTCATTTGCGTATGAATGCACATTTGAAAAAAAATAATCTAATACACACAATATTTTAATAATGCATTAGAGTTTGTTAATAAGTTCATAATATTATTATGTGCTTAATGCTTCATTAGAATTTTGCAATTAAATAAACCTGACCTAGACTCAACATGATTTATATTAAGAAAAAAAATAAAAAACTTGGCTATTTTTTATTATTCTTATGTCACTTGTAAAAATTTTAAAATTTAATTTGACATTAATGGCATTATATATATACAAAAGTATTTATGTCAAATATTTTGACTGGATTTAAAAACATGTGGAATTTGCAAATTTTATGGCTTTTTAAAATTGGTAAAAAAATTATAAGAAATTGTACCAAAACTTTGAGATTTTTATACACCCTAAACCAACGGTTCTCAAAAAGGGGTCTGCGAACCACAAAGGGTCTGTAAGCTCTTTTCTGGGGGGTCGCGTAGTTGTGTTGAAAAATATTCTTAAACGCAATTTTTTTAATAAAAATATTACATAGAAAGTTTAAATAGAAATTACAATTAAGGCTTGAATTGATTTAAAAATGGGAAAACATTTTTTAACAGGGACGGAAAATATAATTTTTGAAACAAAAAAGCAGTAACAACCAAATGATTCAAGTACATTTTTGCGATCTTTATGAAGTCTACTTTCATTTAGTGATATGTTCGACTATAAAGTTCACATTTTATTAAAGGTCCAAAGATTTTTAACAACTTATTATGGACTCCAAAACTGCTTTCCGTTTGCAGATTCGTACTTGGGGATTTTAGAAAATATAGAATTTTGTAAACAGGTTAAAATTCGAGGGCATATGTGTACCTTGACATCTTGTGTTATTGACACTATCCTGCGGAAAATTTGTGCCAATTGAATTAATGAACCGGTTCCTCAGTACCAGTTGAGTACCAATTGACAACTAACTCGTCACTAAGGTTCCAATTGAGAACACACACTCAACTGAGAGTCATTTTATAACATGCTTGTTAAGTGCACAAATAGCAATCAGTGGCTGAGTGGTTAACGTTGTAGACTACAAAACAACATACGTTAGATGAACACGGGTTCGATTCGGTGTCACGCCATCGACATTAAGGAGAAATTATAAAATAAAATTAAAATATAAATATAATAAAAGTTTGTTAAAAAAGTACCGAATTCTTATCAAACTTTTATTATAATAATCGACACTGAACCATCTAGGACTAGTTTTAAACCGGTTCTCTTTTCTATTTTAAATTCATTAATTCAAAGAAGATTTCAATTTAGGAAAACATAGTGGAGATATTTTTTTGTTAAAAAAAATTCTTAAGAGATCGTACTCAAATTCAGTTTATTCAATAGATAATTTGTTCTTTAATTTGTACATTCGTAAACATGAATGTACAAAAATATTTAAAGCCGAATGAGAATCGGCATGCAATACCGAATTTTATATCTCAAAAGTAACCTACTTTAAGTCCTCTAAGCTCCGACACTGAGGGGCTATTGGGTGTCCTTTTCAAACTTATTACTGTACTCATCTCTACTACACATATATTAAATTTAAAGTTAATTTTTAATTACTTTTTCTTTACATAACATTTTATCTTATTTTTAAAGTAACAGTGGGTCGCGATACCGCTGCAAAGTCAAAAAGGGGTCGCGAAGCAAGATTTTGTGAGAACTACTGCCCTACACTATTAACAAGTGCGATCGAAAAAATATTAACATATTTAAAAACTTGGAAACTGCTGATCATAGGGTTTTGAATAATTTACTACTGATAATAGATAAATATTATTTTTATTTCTCTAATCATTACTTACGAATCTGTAGGCCTTTTTTTGATAACGCTTCCATTTGAGATTTGATAGTGTTTCCTTTTAAAATCTTTGATATTTTGGAACACATCTTAGGCCCTCTTCAATGCTCTTTTCGCAAAAGTCTAATGTCGCATCACTGGCCTTTGCTCTGGATAATTTAGAGAATTGACCTCTTTTGGTACAAAAAACTATTTAATTGCTTTGGTATCACTCCAGAGCGTTCTTAAGTTGTAATATGATGCCAAATCGGACCAAAAATATGTGCTCTTTTATTAAAGAAAAAATATTTTTTCGCAAACATTTTTTGTTGTATTTCTTGGTATTTATACAGCCCACTGTAACAAATGACTTGATTCTTTCGCTGCAACTGTATAAATCTTGCCATACCAGGAATTCTTTGGGAAATTTCGCCAGCTTTTCAATCTTAAATTTATCTCAAAATATCCTCGAGCATTTTAAACATACAAATTTTGAAGTTAAGATTTTTTCGATCACACTCCTGTGCAGCTGGAAGAAATAACCGATTATAACCAATTTAAATGGATAGACAACCAGCTTGCCGACCAGACGTACGGATATTTGGAAATCGGCTCAGAAAGTGATTCTGAATAGATTTTACTATAAGGTTGGGTCCGAAGGTTTTTTCTTACTTTACAAACGTTCGCACAAATCCAAAGAAATGATGGCATAAGCTACAATAAAATTGGAACACAACATTTAATGAATCTGGATAAGAGATATTGTTTTCTCACTATGGGTGAGGAGCAGTGTTGCCAGTTTAGCCATTTTCAATCTTGTTTAGCCACCAAAAAATTAATTTTGCCCTATATAAAATTCTGAATTCGCTTTAAAGTTGCTCTCATCTCTGTGTTCGAATGCGGAAGTGGAAATAGTTTTTAGCCAAATAAACTAAGTAAAAACAAATGTAGGAAATAGATTGAATTTAACAACTGTGGATTCTATATTATTAATCATTTAAATTTTTTTTGCTAAATGATGTTGCGACAACGATGAACTACCCAAAAGTTATTTAAATCTCATAGGAACAAATGAATCCTACGATAAAAATAACAACGATATTGACTTTATTGATGACCTAATTTTTAAAATTCTTACTTTTTTATTATTTTTATGCTAAAGAATTTTAAAACTAAAAAATGTAATCTCTATATAAATAAATGAAATATAAATAAAAATGTAAATTTTAGCCATTATTTTGTTGTTGAAAATTATTAAACCTGTGGCCAATTGTAAAGTAACACCTTCCAAATGTAAAACAACTGTGAAATGCATAAATAATTTTATGCAAATTAGGGCGATTCACTGAAGTGGGTTTATATAGGAGCTGTGGTAAGTTATACACCGATTCCCACTATATTTAATAGTTTTGTTTATACATATATAAAACTTATTTATGTCGAATATCAACATGTTACTAACATTCGTATAGGATTTATGCGCTTTAAAGCGATTTTCTGAAGAAGTTATATAGGTGTAATGGTTTATGGACCGATCTTCTTAAAAATTGGTACAAGGACTGTTACTTATAAAAGACTTACTTTTACCGAATTTCATTAAAATATTCCTATTTTAAAGACATTTTTGAATGTTGAAACCTTATGTTAGGGAGACATTTAAAGGGGCGCTAGACCGATCACAACCAATTTTAATAGGCTTCGTCCTTGTAACATAAGAGTTCCACGTACCAAAATTACCACCAGAATTATCTTAAAATTCAACCTGCACTTTGTGCACAACCAGACGGACTGTCGGACATCGATTTAAAAAATGATTCTGAGTCTGTTGGTATACTTTAAGGTGGGTGATGACTTTTGTAGATCCTGCAAGGACAAGGAAGAAGAACCTACGGATTTTCTTCTCTGTCATTGGCCAGCCTTTAAAGATTAGCAGTAGCAACTTTTTGGTCGAAGAATTTTAAGAAATACATCTAGTCTCTCCAGAGTTAAACTATTCAAGATCAACTCCTTTGTCAGGACCACGCAATGGATCGAGCAACCAATTATTTAGAAAAATTAGATATAGACGTTGCGGGATCTTTATGGTAACATAGTGGGACTTTATGCTGGATCCAGGAGAGCTTTGACAAAGACACCTAACAATACAATCATACATAACCTAAGTATAAATTAAATTCTGTAGAAAATTCTACTAACACATACATAGGTTTATTATTATTTTCTAAGCTTCTAGCTTTCGTTTTCCTTTTCAACAAGTATTCCTGTTGACGTTGAATTAATACTGAATTATGTTACGTTTGCTTTTAAAACATCTATAAAGAAAATAACATTAATAATAACGTTCTACCTTTTATCTTAAATATACATAAGAATATGCATATGAACATAAGTCCATTTAAATTAGGGATTTAAAATACATCCATTCCACTTCTATGTATCCTAAATAGTATTGAAAGAAAGTTGTATTTTAAAATATTTTTTAGAGTTAATACAAATTCACAAACCTCATTAAAAAGTCATAGATTTGATGTTGAAACGACTGGTAGATATGGCTGATATATCTTTTCAAACCATTTTTTACATATCAGCTTAATAGAAAAATTTCAGATATTCTAAAGTAAAAAAAAAATATATATGTATTTCCTTTTTCCATTAACTTGACAGGTGTCAGATTAACAAAATTTTCCCTCATGTTATTTGCACATTTGTAAATTAATATGCAAAATATTTACATTGTACATTTTAAAATGAAATTTTCTTCATACATATTTATTTATTTATTTAACTTATAAAATTATAAAAAAAAACGAATTAAAAACAAAAAAACGAAGAATAAATGTATCCTGTTTATATCCTATATTTACAGATTTATAAAATGAATTAAAAAAAAACTTTATCCATAGTACACACAAATCCTTCATACATACATACATTTTTATCCCATATGAAGGCAAATAATTTGTTTTATTTATTTTTTAACTTACACAAAATATATTTGCAAAAAATATAAAATAACGGCTAAAAACAAATACTAAATGGAGAAAGAAAAAAAGTTTGGTAAAAACAAATAATGAAACGGAGGAATAAAAGAAACAAATCACATGCCCCATAATCTGTTCAAGAAATCAAAAGTGAAAACTTTTAATTCATAAGGAGTGAACTGAACTGCCAACAATGCAAAAGCCAAACACATGCCATGCAAAAATACACGGTAACAGAGAATTGCTACTACAATTGTATAATAAAACAATATTTCTAAAATAATTCAGTAACTTGTTCAACATTGAAAGTTTTAAAAATATACCAACAGGTTTATATTCATCATGGCCTAATCTATATACCTACCCACCATATATACCCACCATTTGTTCCGGAAAGGATGGATGGAGATGTTGACTTTCTTCCTGCATCTTCACAGTTCACCTCCTCATCTGATCCTTCAGGATAAAACCTTCGTATCTTTTGACGTTCCTTCTATGTAAATATCAAAGGCCACCCTTTGTAGATAGTTTAGAGAGACGTAAGACACTGCGGGCGTTCTCCTCTTTGATTCAATAGTTTTCTGCGGTTCTCACATCAAGCATTACCGTTGGACCAAAGTGCTGTATATTCCTCCAGATCATTTGAAAAGTTTTTCCATTTAGACATCGTCTCAACACTTTGTTTCTTCTGTTGACTCTAAGCTAGAGCTGAGATTACAGAGATCTCATCTTCAGGACCAAGGGTAAGATCCCCGAGTTTTTCTGTGACGCCAAGGAGATTACCAAACCCGAAAAGTTGGTCCAACAACCTACTTTTGTTCAAAACCCATCATTAACATGTTTCTCTCTGTTCTATTGCGGTAAAATTTAAAATTTTTATATAATTTTTTCCCAATAGTATGCCAGTAAAGGGAACGACCATCTCGAGCAGCGACGGCTTGAGGGGACTATGATAAAGGTTAGCCTAATGTAAAGAGTATAAAGCTTCTAATTCCGTTTGTAATCTCCACAATTTTCTTCGGAAAGCAAAAAGATTAATATTTTCTGGATGACTGTAAGCCATAGGAAATCCTTTCGACAATTTTCTATTGAAATTCAGCAAGATCGTTTTATAAATGAAGGGAATTCAATAAAAATCGGGTTTTAAACCCGGTATTGATGTTTAATAAGCTACTGTTGATAATAAGGACTTCGTTTTGAAATGAAAGATATCGAGCAAAACGCATTCTTTACTTCTGGAAACCTTTGTTAATGCTAAAGATTTTTATTTTTATACAGATCGTTCATAAAGATTTTTATAAAATCTAGTTTTCTAAATCAACAAAAGTTTTTCATAAACAACCGATTTATGGGTCATATCCAATAAACATTGTATTAGAGATTAATTCAGATTTATAAATGCGAATGTATGAAAGCATACTTTAAGGCGAAATCTTTATTTGTCGGTAAGATGCTGAAGGGTATATAAGTTTCGGCATAGCCGAGTATATGTTAATATAAATACCCACTACCCCTCTGGCTTGGTAGGAAACTGTATTCCTTCAAATCTTTCAAAACACTTTGTCTCTGGCCGCCCGAAATTTCATTGGGATTTACAAAATTATTTAAAAGAGCGTTTACAATTTAAAATTGTTACAATACATTTGATATGGTCATCTCTGGTACGTTCCACAGTGAGTCCCAATATTATATTTCTTGGTAATAAATCTAAACGTCTAATGGGATCCAAATGAAATGTATGACAGAATGGTAGAGGACTTAGTTGAAGAAATTACGACTTTTTTAAAATTTTACATAGTCTTTGACACCTTGTAATTTATTTCGCATTATTAAAGGCTGATAACTGGGTTATTTTCATGAAAGCTTAGGTTCTTCTGCAAAAATGTATTATAGATTTTAATTCGATCCGATTAGTAGTTTAATAAATATATATTTTATTCCACTGTTCATTGTTCTTAACGAAGAAAAGAACATATTGCCAATTTCTTCTCAAGTAGCTTGGAAATTGTGAAGATGTATTCATTATAGTATTCCACATTGTAATAAGGTAGTTATAACAATAAGTGTACATATCTCATACCAAATTCATTTGTTAGCTTCTTATAACTTTACAAAGTTGTACAAAGTATTTGAGGCAAACAGCAACTCCAACCATAAACTTACATTAAAGTTTATATAAATATGTATGTATGTATATGTACGTAAGTGCAAATGTATGGATAAACATACACATAAATATATATATAAAAAATAAGTCGACCCCACTAAATCTACGGATACAGAAATAACATGACATGGGCCAATTTCCGACACTTTACAAACTTTTACACACTTCATAGCATGCAAGTTTTATAAGCTTGAAAGCTCATTCTTTTTTTGTTTTCTTTTCTTCGTAAAAAAATAAATAAAAGTTAAGTCTATCTAAATTCGTTTCTGTGAAAAATAAATATGTGAATACGAGTAGTATGTGTTTAATAATGACAGTTACTACTTGTATCTACTTGTTCGTGTTAAACTCTGTTCAATTTACATACTTACAATATACATAAATACATACGTATATATTAATAGCTCTTATATGAATAAATGAATATATGTACATACTGTTGCTACCAAATTCATCAGATAATACAAGAGACTTTACGCAGTAGATATGTTTCACAGCAGGCCAGACCTCTATAGTTGTTGCTTAAACTAGGTTGCATGTAGATTGTTGCAAAAGTTGTGATTAATAGTACTGTGAAATGTGGTCCCTTTGGCAGAAAAAAAAAAACAGAAAAAAATGTTTTAATAAAAAACTATGTATTTTTTTTTTTAATTTTAAAGCGATTAATGTATTTAAATTAGAGTTTCACTTAACAATTTTTAAAATTAAGTGAACTATTAATATTTATAGGTATAAGCAAATCTTATTTAATTTCTTTATTAAATAATTTTAATATAATTACAAATTATATTCTAATCTAACCGAGCAGAGTAAGAAAGACTATTGTAGTGAATCATACTAGAGTCTCTGTTGGGAATCGAACCCTCAACCTCAAGACTGAAAGTTTAGTTCACTGCCAACTAGGCCATGGGAGTTTTAGTTCAAATCAAAAATTTTCTTTAATAAAGCATACGTACATATGTAGCTCATATTGTAAAATGTGGATTTTATATAGCGCTAAATATATGCGAAACGCTTTCTGATTAGCATGCGGTTTGGTATGATAAGAAAATATTCCTTTGACTCAGAAAATCAAACGTATTATTGCACTATATTTTTACATTGATACCAAAGTTAGTGCTATGTTACATAATATCTTCCTCAATCCTTTAGCCAGCATTGCTGTTTGCAGCTTTTGAAGAACTTTTTTCGCATACTGGGACTACAATTGTGAAACGGTATTTATATTCAGTGTAAAATAAAATAAAATATTACATTGATAGTAAATTTATATGAATTAAGCACATTTTGATAAGTCTTCAAAGAGGGCCATATATGGGAACTACAGTAAAATATG